>APFE030174193.1:0-33898 GCA_000404065.3 Pinus taeda | reverse complement strand
TCTTATTAGGTTGGGTTTTTCCCCAGATTTGGGGTTTTCCCAGATAAACATTTGTGTTTATGTGTTTATGGTTGTTGTTGGTTATTTTTATATTTATTCCTCTCAATAATTATTTATGTTATGCATTAAATTATTTAACACCAAAGAAGCCAGAGCTAAGGAGCTAAGAGCCAAAGAGTCAGAGCCAAGAGCCAGAACTAAGAGCCAAAGAGCCAGAGTTAGAACTAAGAGCTAGAGAGCCAAGAGCTAGAGCTTCAAGAGCCGAAGGGATAAAATGGTGTCTGAACCCACTGTTTATGTGTAGAAAAGTAGGAATTGAGCTAAAGAGGTTGTAAAATACTTACACCATAATCCCAGAGAGCCTAGTTGAATTAACTAGAGCTCACAGAGACATAGCCCAAGAGTTGCGGGTGAACTCCAAATTAATATCATTGTTTATGTGTCTACTTTATTGCTGCATTATCTCTGCTACTTTATCTATTGTTGTATGCATTTATATATCAGTTTTAGCATATTAATTTACAACACATAATCAGTTTAAAATAACTAGAAGCATACACCTATATTTTCAAGCATTTCATATTTCTGCATTGGTTAATCAAATAGACTTGGAAAAATTCAAGCTTTGGAAGTGGGAGAGGTTCTTGTAAGTGAGACAAGAAGCCTAAGAGCACCATTTTCAGATCACAACAGAACCACTTGTTGGCTTAGTGGGGTTTGACCCAGGTTCAGAAGTGATTTAGCCAAGCAAATCCTGGTACTACTGGCCCTTTCAACAACAGTCCACGGAGCGCGAACTGAGGTCTCAATCAAAGTAGTATGGGAGGGTGCTAGAGCCAGGTTTTTTCACCATGGGGATGTTTGATATGAGGTGATTGGAATGCGGTCCAACCTTTGCACTTACTGCGCTACATGCACTTATGAGTACCCTGCGCCCTGTGATACTGTCTTCGCGCAGGTCTAGCCGTAGTGCGACCTGTGTTATTCACCCAGTCTTCCTTAATTAGTCTTTATTAGCTAATTTCTTAGATTAACTTCACATATAGGAATTCATACTAGTATTCATCAAGTGCACGTAGTAAATGAATAGAATAAAATTAATGCATAACATAAAACCATAGATTCAAGAACAAATGCACAAAATAAACTTCTCTTTATTATCTTTCAATTCCAAATACTGACCCAACTCCGCCCCACGCTCTCAGTTGCAGGGGTCTATGCACTCAGTTGCAGACTCTACTAGGCCTCTGCACACTCAGCTACAGAGCCTCTTCCTACCACTATGACCGAGTACACTTCAGATTCCACTCAAGGCTCTAACCATGCCTTCACTATTCCATCTATTCTCTACTAAGCTTCAAAAATCTATCTTTACACTTAAAGCCTTGCTCTATTTATACAATCCCATGGTCCGCAGACCATGGATAGGCCGACACATCTTTACATTAAATTACAATTCTTAGGGCAGACAACCCTATGAATCAATTATATAACTTGCGTTCTGTGCCCGTACTTCACGAGTTCTACACCATCTTTGACCAAAACTTGGGATTCAAGCCCCAAAACTTGCTCTAGGGGATCCCATGCCCAACACCAATGAGGAAACTCAAGAAGCATTGCCTATTGCTACCTGAAGTAAAAAATCTATTGATTTTTCACAAAAAGATTCAAAGCAGAAGGCTTCAATGCTGTTGGGTATACGACCAAAGTCCCACATTGACTAGAAGTGGGGAGGATCATGGGTATATAAGGATGGAAAAATATCTCCATTGGTATGAGGCCTTTTGGGGTAAGTCCAAAAGCAAATCCATGAGGGCTTAGGCCCAAAGTGGACAATATCATACCATTGTGGAGATATGTGGTGTCCAAAGTCCTAACAAGTGGTATCGGAGCCATGCCCCGAAGTTAGCCAAGTGGATGAATCCTCGGAATGCCGAACGAAGGTGGTGAGCCCCGGTAATATCATGATGGGATCCGTGGATGAGCTCGGTTAGACAAGCGGTGTGCTCCGGATTCTTCATGGACGTGTCCTGGTCCCAACACGGTGAAGAGGAGTTGACCTGAGATAGAGAAAGCTCCCGAGGCAGGTGGTGTTCCATGTAAGGCGTGTGCTTCCAATGCATTGGAGCGGAGAATCTTGGTTGGTAGAGAGTGGACGGATGGATAATCATTTGAGGGGAGGCTCTATGGTCCTTTGTTCGAGGGGAGGATTGTTGGGTATACGACCAAAGTCCCACATTGACTAGAAGTGGGGAGGATCATGGGTATATAAGGATGGACAAATATCTCCATTGGTATGAGGCCTTTTGGGGTAAGTCCAAAAGCAAATCCATGAGGGATTAGGCCCAAAGTGGACAATATCATACCATTGTGGAGATATGTGGTGTCCAGAGTCCTAACAAATGCCACCTCCCAGGGACAAAACAACAGGTAATAAATCTTTGCCAAAATCCATTCAAATTGCTCCTACTCAATTGGATTATTCACCTTCACCTAAAACTCTGATATTTTATGATGAAATGGAATATAATATTGTTGATGATATGAAGAAAACTAGCGAAAACATCACCTTTCATGAGCTTAGAAAATTGAACCATCAGCAGAAGCTACTCCTTAAGGAACTCAAAGCAGTACCTACTACGCCGCTTCCTGCCGCCGTGATCTCACAAGTCGCCCAAGAAATGGGAAGGTCCCCTAGCACCTCTTTAAACAAGATTGACCCAACCGACATTGCTCTAATTGGAGGAAGATATAAACCTCATACTCCATTTATCCCTACTTTTTAAGTCTTTAATAAGAATTTACACAACTGTTTAGTTGATTCAGGAGCTTCATTTAACATCTTACCTAGAACAATTTGTGCAAAGTTGAATGTTCAGCCTTAGAAGTCTACTGTAGATATAGTACACTTAGATCGAACTCAAGTCAAAGTTGTTGGGGAACTTACTCAAGTAACCATTAGACTTTCATGAAATCCTAAAGTTTGTCAAGTCATTTATATACTTGTAGCTGATATTCCTGTGTTCTATGGCTTAATCCTTAGTAGAGGCTGGTTAGAAAAACTTCATGGTTATTTTGCAACTGACTGGTCTCACATGTGGCTTCCCTATAATGGAAAGCTAAATCAAATAAGGGTTAATCGCGAGAAACATCAAAAGTACATAATCATAGAGTTAGAAGGAGAAAATGAACCAATTGCGTATAATAAAAATATCATCGCAAACTACTCAGTAGAATTATTTCTAGGAAATTTCAATGCTCACACTTCACCTTTCTTAGAAAACTTTGTTGTATCTCAAGTCGAAAATTTTTCTCAAACAGACACCTCTAAATGTGTAAATTTTGTAGATAAGCCTGTACTTAGCTCTTTATTTTGGAAATTATTTTTTGATGGATCTAGATCCAATGATGGAGTAGGAGTAAGATGCATATTAGTTAGCCTAGAGGGGGAAAAGACTATGTTAGCATGCAGACTTGAATTTGATTGCACAAATGACACTGGTGAATATGAAGCACTAGCTCAAGGTTTGTATAAGGCAATTGGCCTTAATATCAAACACCTCCAAGTATTTGGAGATTCAGAAATTGTAATAAAACAGGTGAGAAATACCATACATTGTTTGTCAGGACATTTGAAACACTATCAGTCATTAGTCCAAGACCCGAACTTTCACTTTACAATGTTTAATATTTCCCCTATTCCAAGACTCCAAAATGCTAGTGCCAATCTTCTAGCTAATGTCGCTTGCAAGCTTATTCCACTAGAGGATTATAGCTTTGATCGATTTTCCATTGAATTGATTTTTAGGCCTTCTATTCTCGATAATATCACCAACTAGAGAGTCTTTAATTACGATCCGGATATCATAAGCTTCTTGACTTTAGAAGTCTCTTATGATGACTAGATAGTTGATGAAGACCAGCATGATAACCAAATTAAACAAAAAACAGTCAATAATGCTATACCAAAATCTGTAGTTAAGTTGGAAGATTTATATGACCTTAAAGACAGATTTAAATGACCCACCAATTCAAAACTTTAGAGTTCAACTCTGAGGTTTGAATTGATTAATCTTGGGATTGACCTAAAGCCTCAAAATATTAATCTAGGTCTCAGACTTACGTCAGATGAAAAATCATCCTTTATAGGTTTTTTGAAGAGGTACAAGAATGTCTACTCATGGAACTATGAAGATCTTACGACATATGACACCTCTATTATTCAACATACTATTCCCATGACATTTGATGAAATACCTATTCAACAAAAAATAAGGAAGATCCATCCTAATTTAGAAAGTCAGAATAAATCTGAATTGAATAAACTGTTGAAAGCCAAGACTATTTTTCCTATCAGACATCCCGGTGGGTCTCCAATCTTGTCCCAATCAGAAAAAAGAACGGTGATGTTCGGATATGTATAGACTTCCACAACCTCAAGAAAGCGTGCCAAAAGGACAATTTTCCATTGCCCCCTATGGAATAGATATTGCAATTAGTTGCAGGCTCATAACTAATGTCTTTCCTGGATGGATTCTCAGGTTATAATTAGATCTTAGTACATCCAAAATGGCCAGCTGAAAACTACATTTAGGATAAAATGGGGCACTTATGCTTATCAAAAGATGCCATTTGCATTGATTAATTCCGGTGCAAATTTCTAGAGATACATGGACATGGGCTTCAAAGGTTTAGTAAACAAATCAGTAGTAATCTACTTAGGTGATACAACTGTATATTCCAGAAATCACAGTAATCATTTAAGGGATTTAAAGCAAATCTTTGAAATTTGTCAAAGGTATGTGATTTCTCTTAATCCCAAGAAGTATTTTTTCATGTTAAGTGAAGGAAAGTTCCTTGGATTCATTGTGTCCAAAGCAGGGATTCATATTGACCCTAGCAGAATTAGAGAAATCTCTAAAATACCTTTACCGCATAAAAAAAAATCAATGCAATCTTTCCCAAATAAGATAAATTTTGTTAAAAGATTTGTCCTTGATTTCTCAAGAATTTGTTTTACGTCTTCAATCCATGATAAAGAAAAAGTCTTTGTTTAGATGGGGACACTCAAAACATGAAACTTTTAACTTGATCAAACAAGAAATTATAAATGCCCCATCTTTAGCAACGCCAAAATTTTCAAATTATTTTATTTTAAATAGTTTCGCTTCCGAGAAATCATATGCGGCCATATTGACACAAGTAAATGAAGAAAAACCTGAAGCCCCAATCTGTTTATTTAGCTCCAATTTGTAGGGAGCTAAATTGAATTACTCAGACGTTGAAAAACAAGCTTTTGCTGTTTTGAAATCAATAAAACACCAAAGTAATAGTACCATTCTCAGCAGTGAGAAATCTGTTAATACAAAGGGATGTAGGTAAGAAAAGAGGAAATTAGGTTACAACTTTGCAAGAATATGACATCGAAATCAAACTAGCAAAAATTGTAAAAGGTTAAGGTTTTTGTAGGATATTGGCAGGAGCATCAAATCTATCAGCATTATAGCATTCAGGTGGTGATATACAAGTCTATGAGGTAAGCCTTAATGACACTAAATCAAGATATGTTGATATCATATTTTACTTAAGAAATGAATATTCCCCAATGCAATTAAATTACACAAAGAAAAGGGCCTTGATATTAGAAGCTAGACAATATCAAATTGTTAATGATGTGCTATTTAGAATAAATTATGATTCTGTTTTACTTAGATGTCTTGAAAAATCTGAGGCAAAAAAGGTGTTGCATGAACTTCATGATGGACTAGCTGGTGGTCACTTTGGAGGAGATACTACTGCACATAAAATCCTTTATGCCGGCTATTACTAGCCAACATTATTCAAATATGAACACAGTTATTTAAGGAGATTTAAAATTTGTCAAACAACTGCTAGAAGATAGAGGAAACCCGCATTACCATTACAACTAGTCAACATTTACCAACCATTCGAGTAATGGGGATTAGACATAATAGGTGAGATCGTTCCTCATTCTTCTAAGAAACATAGATATATCCTTACAGCAACTGATTATTTAACCAAATGTGTGGAATCAATTCCACTCAAGGTAGCCAATTCTGAAAATATTATTGAATTCATAGATCAATTTATCATTATTAGATTTGGCCTGCCATCTGACTTGATGTTTGATAATGCATCTTATTTATCAGGCAATGCTATCACTGAATTTTCTCTTAAAAGAGGTTTTAAGCTTAAGTACTCTGCTAATTATTATCTATAAGGAAATGGGTTAGCTGAATCCACAAACAAGAATCTCATTAGGATTATTAAACAAACGTTTGACCAAAGCTAGAAGAACTGGCATTAGTCTTTGATGTTTTCTCTATGGGCAGATTGAATAACTTAGAAAGCCTTCATTGACACTTCTCCTTATAATTTTGTCTATGGGAAAGAAGCTGTCTTACCTATAAATGTAGCTATTCCCTCTTTAGCATTAGTTCAGTTCATTGAAGAAAATCCTTCCTCATCTATGCAATTTAGAGAGTCACAAATTGTTAAGCTTGAAGAGGAAAGAGAAAAGGCCAGGATCACACATGCACATCATTAGCAGTTAGACAAAGCTTATTTTGATTCAAATTTTGTAAGTTCAGAATCTTTTCAACTCGGAGACCTAGTATTGAAATGGGATAAAGCCCACAAAGAGAAAGGTAAACATACCAAGTTCCAACAAATGTTGCTTGGCCCATTTCAGATTGTGGAACAAATAGACCCATCAACTTTTCTATTAGAAGACTTATCAGGTAAGAGAGAATCTCTACTTGTTAATGGGAAGATTTTAAAGAAATACTTTCCATAGAAGATGATCTCTTTTGTTCACTGTATATTATTGCCTTTAGTTTATTTTTTTAGAAAGAATAACACTTCGAAAAATATTTGCTTTTGGCTTTACAAATGATATTCTCTTTTTAATTTTGACTTTTCTCTTATGTAAGTAAAGATTGTTATGAAATTAATCTTCACACATGAAATATAGAGTTAAGTTCTATTGCTTCAAAACTGTCTATTCTTTGCTAAAATTATCTAATCTTTGATGAAACTTAGCTTTAGAAAGAAATATTTTCTTTACATTAGTCAAGAAAAGTATCAATAACAAAGAAAAGTCTCTCTATAGAAAAGCATCTTTAAAACTCTACAAGTTTCATCCAAAATCTCTTAAGGATCCAATGATTCCCCCCACCTAATCAGATTTGATTTTTTGAGTGTAATTCTAAAATATACTTAAACTTAAAGGGTAATAGATCTCATCAAGAGCCGACTTACCATGATCATAAGATTATAACTAACTAAGGTTACCAATACTACATATCAAAACAGGGTAATGGCTTGAGATTATATTAATCAAAAGACAAGCGGTCTCATCAAGAGCCAACTTATTTAGTTAAGTTACAAATCAAGTGAATGGCATTGTAAATTTTGGTCACAAAACCAACACATTGTCCTTTAAGAGATAAAAGATGAAAATTTGAAGGAGGAATGAATTACATCAGAAAATAAAGAAATCAATAAGTATACAAATGAGCTTATCTTTAAAATTGCATTCTGACCTAGGTGGGATACTAAATCATTGCTGGTTAAAAGGTAACCATGTCGAGGCTATGAATGCCTACTAGTAATAGAGGCTCTATCTATGACAACCGAGTATACCAAAAACTGATCTGAGAAGAGATTCCTTGATTTTTATCTTTAAAACCAAGTAATAACTAATGTAGACAAAGTGACTTTCTTATGAGAAAAGAATAATCAAAAGAATGATAGTTAATTAGATGTTGTTTTATTATTAATGAGCAGTATTACTTACTTTATATTCCATGCAAATTTTATTTTGAAAACTATCCTTATTTTGGAAATTTAAAAAAACTCTTAGAGATAACTGGTTCTTCCAAGTGAACCACCAATTGTTGCGTTATTCAAAAACTCCCCATTTATTAATAGTAGTAGTTAATATTACATTAATAAATGGGGAACCTTTAAAAAATCCCTCCAAACATAAACTTAGCATTGAGTCATTTTTCTTATTAAATTTTGGAATAAAGCAAGATATCAATCAAACCCCTTTTTCGAAAGAACTACTAAATGCTTTCCTTCCCGCATATCGCATGATTAAGCATGATAAAAAAACATTGCTAACCCACCAAATCTATTGAAAAATGATTAAAAGAGGACTCTACGCTTTATACCTCGAAACTATCATATTTTTGACATAAACAAGGTCCTAAATCTTTTCTCTTCAAAAACAAGTCTTGCATCACATATCACTATTTATGAAGAGCCCGCCTTAAAAGGTTATCTCAAAACAAGCAAAATGCGAAATTGCGATGGCATCGTAACCTTTATCACATCGCATTTCGAGCATTTATAAGAGTACCACAAACTTACCATCAATCAATATTTCGAAATGCGATCAAGACCCGGACCCACTCCTTCAATACATCACGAACAAATGTTTAAATATGCTGCTTTTTAAAAAAGGCTTTACATAGGAAAAACTTGACAAGTCGCTATGTTTTTAGGAAATAAACAAGCGGCTCACATCTTGCATCTCGCATCTCGCAAAAAATTTAAGGCAAGGTAAGAAAAGCGAAAAGGCACAATGCGATATTGCAGCCTGCGATATTGCTTTGCAAATCACAAAATCAGCATTATCGCAATTCAAAGGCTCGCCACCCTAGAAGCTTTCTTCCTGAATTATGATGCAGACATTTATGAGCATTAAATCTAATGGATAACAAAGCATTACTAGGCATCTAGCAAGAGTTAACTGCACTTATGTGTGTAAAGGCACTTAACGTGATATGATATCTTCTTACATGTGTTCGAATAAAACTCCTTTTATCACCTTTACAGGTTATCCACATTATTTCTTTTCAATTTCATTGTCATGTTTGTGTATCCGATAGCTTTTGTTCTTCACTTTCAGGGAAAATCCACAGAGAAAATCTTTCGGAGCAATGGGAAGAAAGGCAAGGCAGTCGTTTATGAGAAGTAAAAAATGACTCCTCTATTTACGGATACTACATGTAGCAAGGAAGGAGGAACCTCTACGTGGGAAGCCATGTATAATATACTTGAAGAAGAGCAACCAAGGATTCCGGAAACAAAGGTTACAGTTGACGGACGTGATTCCTTAGACGCCTCCATGTTTGAGACAACATGCTCATTTTTTCATCGCATAGCTACGCATCCAAAGATAATCCCTTATACATACATGATTAAATGGGTTATTGATGAAGCCGACATCTTAGATAGAGAATTCAAGACAAGAAGCCAAGAGGTTATGGGATATTTTACCCCAGACAACCTGCGGCTTATGTATCACCTACTAGAGCCACAAGTCATCTACAACAAGTAGTTCGTCGAGAAGTTTGCCAAAGAGAATGAGGACCTAGCAGGTTTCACCTGGACCTAGTCAAATAATGAGGGAAAAATCAAGAAAGAAAAGAACGATATGTACTCTACTGCGTCTATTTGTCCCCCTCATAGTTTTGCAGCGGCCATGCTATGTACTATTTGGAAAACTTGATATTACTAAATTCTCCCCAGAATGGCTTCTATTAATAGATGCAGCCGTAAACGCAACTATAATGAATTGGGCACAGATTTTGTTTGATAATTTAGCAAGAACAATAATGGATTATAGAAGCAAAAGAAGTGTTGATTCGAGGGTTTACCCTCCATTTTCTATGAGCGCCTATGTAATGGATGCAATTTGTTTTGGTTTGAAATTTCTTGTCATGGGATGGAATTGGACTATCCAAAATCCACTTCCCATTCTGATATACCATAAAGACATGTGGGAATCTCACTTTCAACCACATTTTTACAAAATTTGTCATGGAGTTATGCTCCCTATCCACAGACGACTTTATAATTGAGAGGCCCCCAAGTTTTCCAAAGAAGCCGAGGCAGATATCTTCCTAGTGGCCAGATGGCTTGGGGAGGAAACATTTACGTATATCAGGGTATTTGGCAGCATCACCTCCCCCATTTCCTTCCATACTATGTTCTGGACAAACTGATGGCTAGAGAGATAGCATATCAAACAACTAGTGAGGGAGGGATGAGAAAAACATTAAGGAAGCAAAAAAGGCCATTTGTTCTGCATTCCCTTTACATTATGGAGCATTTGCATTGCACAACCTAGGGCATGCATTTAAAGAAGCAAAAATTATGTTATCTCTGCAATTATCTAAATTCCCTGGAAGGCAATATGACCTATTTGGCACTATCAAAGACTTTACCACCATGGTAAAAATAAAAGTATTCAATAATGAGGAAGATGCATTTGATGACATCTTTTTGTAGAAGAACACCTTCACAGAGGTGAAGCATATGACACAAGTACTTTTTTACCATGAAGATATTGAAACCTTTTACGAGTACAGAGAAAGGAGGCTAACAAAGGTCCCATTAGAACAATTATTGATTGAACCAATAAAGGAGGCTACTCCCAGTGTAAGTTTAGAAGGAGATTCCAAAGAAAATTTTGAAACTGATTCTGGAGCAGAATCCCAAGAGAAATCTACTAGGGAGTCAGAGAAGTCATCGAAAAATGGGAAAAGAAGAAGCAGGGAGTTGGAAAATGATACATCCCAATCTACAAAAAAGACAGTTGAGCAAACTTCAGCTAGAAAATAGGCTGAAATCCATTTCACCTCCACCCAGCCAATTAAACCCCTAGGGATTGATTTAGAGGAAGAATGGGACAACTTTAATAAAAGGATCCATATAGAGGAACAAACTCCAGAGTTGAAAACTTGACAATAGAAAACAACTCAAGAAATTACAACAGAAGAGACTGTAAATACTCAAGAGGTAGAGAACATTCCTATTACTCCCACCTCTGAAATTGTTTTGAGAATTGAGGAGATTATCCCTCTAGATGTGTTTTATAGCCCACAAAACCAAGCAATTGTTAAAAGACAAAGGAAGAAAAGGAAGTTGGATTCTATAATTGTTACTACCCTTGATAATGAACCGATGGATGTTGTCTGGAAAGACTCACCCATCAACCCGTTCGCCAACCTTACTAGACTATCACAGTTTATAGGTGCCTATGCTACAACGAACATTGACAAAGCAACAAAGGTGCAAATGTTGCTTAAGGAAAAAGAAGATAAAATTTTGTCGCTTGAACAACAACTACAACAAGAAAAATGTGACTAGCAAGCAGAGACACATTTAGCTAAGCTTCAACAAGAGTTCGAGCAGATGCAAATAAAACATCAAGCCAACTTAGTATAGAAGGAAACACAAATACAAGGAATAACTGATCTACATAAATATGATCCAAAAATTGATTAGTTTATTACTGAAGTGCTCAGCCTTAAATCCCAGTTGATGCACCAAAAATAACTATTATGCCATAAGATTTCGCAATGGAATTCTTATTGCGAAACAAGAAACAAATTGACGAGTCAAGTCATGGAAATGAGACTCGAATATGATGAAATCTTGAAAAAAGACTCTGACTTCATCACTTGGCAAAATTCAGAAGATGGGAGAAAATCTGACTTTCCTAAACTGGAGGAATCACACAAATAAATCTTATTTGCAAAATGGGATTCTCGGCTTAGAGAGGCATAAAAGACAACAACAGATGCAGAAAGAACAACAAACAGTGTTATCACAAATATTAATGAAACTTTACATAGCACCAACCTTGTGGGAGAGTCCATTCTGGGTTTTCTTCCTAATGTAAAAGAGCTTCAGCTACAGTGGAGACATGCAACAAAAGAAAAAGTAGAAGCAATTATGTAAATGACCAAGTTAAACTGGGAAGCATATTGGCGACATTTAGTGAAACCTCACAGCTAGTGGATGACGCTATGATGACTAACCACTTCTATGGAGAAAATTGTGACATCACTGATCGATGCCATGTTCACTACGTAGTTGAAAGCTGAAATCGACCAACCGACACAACTCAAACCCATGATGGACATTTGTGATCTAAAGGATCAAATGCAGAACAGTTAGTTGCCATGCTCATTTCTATTTTTGTTTTATTTTTCATAATTTGAGGAAGGTCATTTAAACCTCCTCAACTATTTTTGTAATATTCTATTTTTAGTTTTATAGTTTAGTATTTAAACCCCTCTCATGCATTTAGAGAAGGGTCCATAAATTCTATCAGAAATAATCTTCAAAACATGCACTTCTGTCCCTTTGATGAAGTTCTGGTGAAATTAATGGAACAAGATTTATTTTTATCTTATCTAGCATCTTGTATTGAAATTTCACTTTTGTACTCTTAGATAGCTTTGGATGGATTGAAAGTAGATCAATATTGCTGAAGCACATGAGTAGGACATATTATAAATGATACTTTTATCTCGTAATTCTTTTTACTTATGTATCAAGCAATAATTTCTCTTCAAGTTTATTATGTATGAAATTTTGAATCTTGGTTAGCATTATTGCACTTCTGTATGATGATGGCCTATATTCTATGCTGAATACATGAATAATTTCTTATGCGATATATCTTTCACAATCATTTCGATTAAATTTTTACACGAAAAGATTATTGTTAAACGATTTCATTTCTCATTACAATTGAATGATCTTTATTACCAATTGTTTTTGGACATTATTGTAGATTGCATACTTCAAATTATTCCTGGGTATAGTCATAATTAGATAGTGTTTAAATTAGGATAAAATGCACTTGATTAGTAGTTTAGATTAGATTACTTTTAGCTTAAACATTACTCCAAAATGTCACGGATCACCCCATAAGCACTATTATAAATTAGATTGGGAAATTGGTCCCATTATCCCCAGTCGGGGCCACTACACCAAACAGAAAAGTTGTTGCCAACCAAGGTCCAAACTGGGTGGTTTTCCCCCATGTTGAAACAATAATTTTTGAGGCTTCAACAAGATCATGCTAACACTCAATTTTGAAGATGATTGCCTATGTATAGATTCGACTCTTCAGGTAATCAGAGCAAAGGTTTTTTAGAATGAAGCTCCATTAACTTGGTAACATGATTGGGTTGCTCAGTTACAAAATGAATTGGAATGTTATAATATCAATGCCAAAGAAGATGAAGATCCGTGAAATATTGATACACCAGAATCAGAAGGACATTGTGAAGTTGTTGGACCAGAACTAGAGATATCGGATATAACACTGACATTAAAAACACAAAAAGGGAATATTGGGATGGAGGGATACCTGAATTTCTAAACGATTAGAGACTATTGGCATGCATATACAGTTAGTAAATTCACAAAGCTACTACGTGATTATTAGCATCTATTGTCTACGAAGTTTTCAGAAATTAATGGCATATTAGGGGACCTAGAAGTTATGAGGAACCCTCTAAAACCTAACACGAAGCCTATGAAACAAAGACCCTACAGGTTGAATCCAAAATATAAGGAAAAGGTGAAGGAAGAATTAGACAAAATTCTAGAAGCAGGGATCATTGAGCCCATTGAAGAGTCTAAATGGGTAAGTCACATGATAGTTTAGGAAAAGAATACTAGTGGCAGATACATAATCACTACAACTGATTATTTGATGAGGTGGGCTGAGGCACAACCAGTGAAGGATTGCAGCACAAATACCATCTTGAAGTTAATTTTTGAATACATTCTATCCAGATTTGGGTGTCTGAAGATATTAATGAGTGACCAAGGCTCACATTTCTTGAATTAGACTATTGAGGCGTTGCCTGAAGAATTTCAAGTACACCATCAAAAAAGTACCCGATGTCACCCTTAAGCAAATGGGACAGTTAAAGCTTTCAATAAAATTCTAGAGAATGCACTCACAAAAGTGTGCAGTGTGAACATAAATGACTGGGATCTAAAGATTTCAGCAGTGTTGTGGGCATATAGGACAACATGCAAGAAATTGGCAGGTCATACACCCTTTAGGTTGGTATATGGACAAGAAGACGTCACGCCTATGGAGTACATTGTGCCCAGTTTAAGAATTGTAACCTTCACATACATGGAGTATTTCGATATAATGGAGGAGAGGATGAAACAATTGCTTGCTTTGGAAGAAGACATGTTTCTAGTAGGTTTTCATTAGCAAGTACAAAAAACAAGGGATAAATCCTAGCTTGATAGACACATCAAGCAAAACACATTCCGGGAAGGAGATCTTGTACTCTTATATGATAACAAATTTGTGAAGTTCCTAGGAAAATTTAAGACACATTGGTTAGGACCGTATATCATTAAACATATATTTGATGGTGGCCCAGTTCAACTCATGATGTTAAATGGTTAGCTGATTCCAGGACGAGTGAATGGTAGGGGACTGAAGGTATACATGGATGAATTTTTCCCTAGAGCTCCGAACTGAAAGACAAAAGGAGAAGAGTCTTAGAGCCACCTGTAGTTGAAAGTGGGCACTGGAATATTAACTACTCTGCAGAAGGGGACTTTGCCGAAGACGGCTACTGCGTGATATTCAGGGGTATGTCAAATTTAGAAAGGATTGCGTCAAAGGAGGATTACTGCGCGATATTCAGAAGTATGTTGAAGTCTGAAAGAACCATGATGGATGGTAGGTTACTGCATGATTATCGAAGATGACTGGAAAAATATGACCGTAGGAAGGAAAATGTTGTTGTTAAAAGGAAGTTATTGTTAAAAGGCGCGAGAGAGATGCATTTATGAAGCACAGATGGTTGGATCTAGCACCATACCTACATTAAATGAACAAGATCTAAGCTAATAATGAGGTTCAAAATTCAAATTCTCTATAAAATCTAAGTCCTGCTCCACATTTTACACTTTGCGTTTTAGAGAATTTAGTTTGAGGATTTGCAATCAAGAGTGAGTCAAGTGTATTTATGAGATAAGCTTTGAAGAAATTTCTCAAGCATGTGTAGAGAAAGGGATAGTAGGAGTCATGGAAGCCTAGGCTGGAGCACTAAATGTACCCCTGTCCCCAAGGCACATGAGGTCACCGCGAAAACAAGAAGTTACAGAAGAAAAAAGAAAGAAAACACCCGAAAAGAGGACAACTGAAGCCTTTGGAGGAGAGATAAGAACACCCCCAAGGAAGAAGACAATAAAAGAGTAATGGATGAAGACTAAGCAAGATAAAAAACCTAAGGAGAAGGCAAAGAAGCCAGTACAATAAGAAGAACCAAAGGAAATCCATGACAGCAAGGAGGAAGCCAAGATGCCCCAGATGGAGACAAAGGATGCATAAATTCCCGATGTGATGCTACCATATTTGCCAGCAAGAAAACTTGGTGCAAAGCTGGTTAAGGACTCGAAAGACACAAAGCTCTAAACTTTCACACCGTTGTTTCTAGAAAAAGTTCCATTTGAAGGTGAAGTGCTCAGGAAAATCCCACAATTAAAAATTGAGGATTGGGACTTAAATGACATAAGTATATATCCATAGTTCGAGCTGAGCAAGTACCTACACCAGGTTTATTATCTAGAGAGTGGAATTATGAGGTTGGAGCCACACTAATCGGCTACAAGATTGTAGAGATCATGCCTGCTAAACATGTTATATGTGCCACACTTCTATAGAAGCACATCTAACGCAGCCTATGTTCGACAATTACTTGTATTGTTGCATGAGAGATGCCTTTGGTTGATGAAGAGGATCTCGATTGATAAGATGTTGATAAGAAGAATTACTGGGTTTCCCTACCAAGGGAAGGACCCTGCCGAAGAGTTCTTCGACAAAAATGAAGACAAGGAAATGGAACAAACCATGAAGGATAAGTTTGGGATTAGCAAGAATTTGTGTAGTTACGATATCAACTCTATCAGTGACCAAGGGGTGTGCTTCAGTGCACACATTTTAGCAATAAAAATAATGAGGAAATGTAGAGAAAATGAAGTCCCTGCAGTCTTGGTTTCCTTGGTTGCATAGTTCAGTGATGGGGTTTAGTTCAACTTGGCCGTGGACTTATGCAACAAATTTTTGAAGGATTGTCGTGAGGCACAAGAGGAAGGAAAATAATTTCATTATACGTGGTTGATTTTGATCATCACTCTGTTAGCATGGAAGGAACCGGAGGACTCACAATTTATGCCAGTTGAAACAAATGTATGTGAAGCCGCACAATAAGCCTCACTATGGCATACCAAGGAGACGTTGCACATGCACTAGAGAACATATTTTTATTTGTGCTATTTGACATGGATTTTCACATGGTGGTGAACTAGTATCCTGTGTCATCACCTAGATTGTATGAGCAGTATCGCAACATCGCAAAATTTAAAGAAAAATTTCACAGAGTGTACATCAAGGCTTGGAAGGATCCAATGGATACATGGCATGCTCTACCATATATGGTCACTGAATATGACCTGATCGCAATAATACAACAATGGTTAGTCGAATGGAGGACCCCAACCATAGACAACACCGAAGTAGTGGGGGGCACCGTACAACATACGGGTCCAACTGGGACAGACAAAGGAAAATAAGCAGAGGAACCAAATGCAGAGGAAAAATAGGATACCTAGGACCCCCTCAGTGATGTAGATTCAATAGAGGAATCACCATTCATCATAAAAATAGGGTAGCTACAGTAACTATGTCGGGAGCACGAAAGAAACAGAAGGTGAGCAAATCTAAGGGTGCGATACCGCTTGTCCTCACTGATGGGGACATCAACGAGATTGGAGAAAATGTCTAAGAAGTAATAAAGAGACCTGTAACATAGTTGATGATTGCTACAAAATGATCTTGAAATATGTGTAGCAAGGCATCGCAAACTTAAAGGTACAGGCGCAAAATCCAGACAATCAACACAGATAGGTCAGCTACTACTGCCAGAGCGACAAATAGAGCCAACAATTGGATTGAGGATTTTATATACCAGGTGGACCATTACATTTTGAATCCACCAAGGATAGAGAGTGAGAAATAGGGTGGGATTGTGTTAACAAAACATCTCCACACTACAAACTCAGTTATTACACGAGTTCCATCAAAGTATTATAGATGAACTGAAGGAGCGAGAACAACACACTTTGTTGTTAAGCATTTAGGTAGAAAAGGATAGAGATTCACTAAAGAAGGAGCTCTATCAATTGATCAAAGAAAGGGGTGAAGCATGCTAAAAATATGAGCAGCTAGAGGAATCCATTGCAAAATTGTTTAGTTAAGTTATGGACACAAAGGTCCGTGAAGAAGAACCGTCAGTAGAGAAGGTCGTGAAGCTCAGACTCATGATAAAAGAGTCAAAGAACAAGCTCGCAAAAGTAAAGTTTGAATATGAAGTGAATATTTCTAAGCTAAAAATAAGGCTGCAAACATTCACACCACCAGAAGTACGTGAGCAAATGGAGGGATCTAAAAATTGTAGTGAAAGGCATCTCCAACATAGTGGAAAATTGTGGAAAGTTATTAGATGAGATTATGTAGATTTGGACCTCACTGTAGGAGGATACAAACATTCAGAGGATTTAGGATGAGCTATAGGTGAAGTAGAAGTGGTGGGAAGATATCCTGGTAACTACGAAGACCCTACTAGTCTCGTAAAGGCTCGCCAACATCACTAAAGGGAAGAATATACAGAAATAGATTGAAGATATTCGAAGGAAAGAGCAGATTTTGACAAAGAGGATTTAGTCGGGGTAGGATGAGGCTATCCAACTTTCAAAAGCAGTAGATGAAAGGCCTAGGGAGCTACAACAGAGGGAAAAAGAAGTGTTGCAAAAGATTTCCAAACCAACCAAAAAGGCATTGCTGGAAGAAGTGCACCAAGAGGAAAAGTAGGTAGCAGAAATAGTCCAACAGTATGATGTCGTCTACAATGACATCACTACAAAGATCAAGGGCACTACAGTTGAGTGAATAGGGACAAGTCACATTTTATTGTTGGGGGCCTATTGGGCACAACCTAACTTAGTCTAGTTTTTGTTAAAGACTCCGCATTTTGAGGAGAGGAGTGTACGCAGTGTGCGAAGTTTTATTGATCGCGTAGTGTCTAGGGGATTTAGAGTGGTTTGAAGCCTCATTTTGTAATGGGTATTGAGGTTTTAGTTCATTTTTTTGTAACTTCATGGTATGCAGACCATGGTTTTTGTAGACATGTAATGTTCTTAAACACATGTAATTCTTTGTCAAAGAAAATAATTAGATCATATCATAGAGAGAAAACAAGTGATCGAGTCTTTTATTTTGTGTTATGGGTCTTAAGGAAAGGTTCTATAGTTGAGTGTGTGGAGGCACTGGAAGAGTCTGCAATTGTGTGCGTAGACCACTTGTAGTTGGATACGCAGGTCGAGAAGTTGTATGTACTGAAAGATCTATATTAATAAAAAAGGATAAGTATTGACGAAACCTTTTGTATCTCTATCTATTATTTGCATTCTGTCTATTTATGCAAAGTAATTGCAAGTAATTGGTATTTTAGCGCAAATATTATTATTTTGTAATGTGCTTATATTAAAATGAATGTGACAAAGTCTATAGTTAGAATACACTACCTAGTAATGTTATTAATGTTAGAAGGATAATTAAATTATAGAAAAATGAAGTTAAGAGCCACTCTGTGCAGTCCCTCAAGGTTGCAAAAACTGCTTCTACAAGCAATAATAGCCACCTAAGGCTTTTTTTGGTGTGAAGTACAAGCAAAACATAGGTCAAGCCCAACCGAGCTAACACTTACATTGGGCTAGGCTATGTGCATTAGATGCTTGTGATTTTGCAACATCTGTCATGATGTATTCTAGTAATCCATTGTCAACCAATACTAGCTCCATGCAATCCTACCATGCAATTAAATTAGAGCGTCCTTACAAGGAATAATCTAATCTCAACCCATTGAAGGTCATATTCCCAACTCTATAGAGATCCTACTACATTGAACTACAAAATCGATTCTCCTCAGAAACAAATTCGAAATTCCTATTCTAATGTGAATCTTGCTTTGATACCATGTAGATATTATGGTGTAGATTTGCACTTCTCATGATTTTTTAATCAAAATCACAAGACACAAAGCTACTCTACTTCTTTACAGAATTTAATTCACAATTTAGAACATGAATCATAAACATGCAATGCGGAATAACACACAAGCACACAATATGTTTCCAGGGTAAAGCAATCTACTAAAAACCCCTTTGCCTTCTTGCATTAATATGTTAAATAGATATGTATTAAAATCGATTTTCTCAACTGAGCACAATCTTCAAGTGAATAACCTATCTCTCTTCTCACTTAGAAGCTCTGACCCAAAATTAGTTAATTTCAACCTTTGCTTGAGCCCCTATTTCCTTGTGCAATTCCTTGAGAAATTGGGCCATACTATTTAGAAATTTCCTCAAATTGATTACGCAATTCCCAAGGTTGATCATTTGACTGCATGCAACACTTGTATACTCAAGACTAGCCTAGAGTTGATGTTACACTGTGTTGGAATCTCCACCACAACTAGGGAACTCAAATTCTTTTCATGCACTAGCTATTTTGGGCTGTTTGATCAATTAACTGGATGATCACTGAGTTAAACTAAAGTCTCACTACACAAATGACCATCCACTAATTCCTCCAACAATTGGAACTAGTTTAACTAAAAACAACTTGAAATAATTAACCTTGATTGCTAGAAATTATCAATCACACATGTTTAATTGAATTCTAACTCCTCTAAATTGAATTTAATGAGTAAACTAGGTGACACAAGCCATGTCACACAAGTTAACTGCATCCAAGTTGTCTGCTAATGTGGAAATTTGTTTTTTCTCAATTTAATCAAGGAAAAATCAAATTGAAAATTTCTTGTTGCATTTTTCAATAGGAACTTATTATTCCATTTGTTCCTTGTCCTCCTTTTTTGGTGCAATTTGGGTGCCTCTTGGTGATGTTGTGAAAGTTGGGAAATTTTAAAATTGAATTGCTAATCCGTCCATTCAACCTCCACCCATTTCCCATGGTTCAAATCCTGTTGATGAGAACTTGGAATGGTTTATTAATTACACAAAGCAACCTCTACTGTATATGTCTCATGATTCCTTGTTTCATGATCCACTTAATCAACCTACTTCAACACTTAATGATGTTCAACCCGTTGTTTCAAGAAATAATTAATAACAAGTTAGTTGCATTTCACAGGTAGAGGGGAAAAGTGTTGGATACATATTCCATATTTCTTCCCTCTTTCAAGATGGAAATCTTGCATTTTTAGCTGATCACCGATCTTGTGATCTTTCTAACTTGACAAATGATTTCAAATCCTTCATTCAATTTAAGAATTTGGAAAACCATCACCATGACATCCTTGTTTCCATTAACACATGTGGTGATGGATATCCATGTACATCTAATGATAATTTTTCTTCTTTTGAAGGCTTAGCATTATGAAGCATTGATTTAGAGCCCTTTTCTCATAGCTTGCAATCTTCATTTGTGCGATGGGAGTCTCTTTCATTTCAGAATGACTATGAATTTTCTTCAAGACATGCATCTTCAGATATCAAATCTGAAGAAACAAGTTGTCATGCTTTTGAATATTTGGTATACCCTGTTGAAGAAAAGAAAGATCAATCTGAATGTTGCATTGGTATGCCTATCTTCGATCATTACGATGATGAAGATAATATCATGGGACATAACATGCATGCTGATTCATTGTTTTTACAAGTTCAATTTGATTTTACAACTTGTGTTTTCTGCTCGAGTCTTTTCATTTTTCGTCACCTTTAGTACACTACTTATTGTATCTAGACATGTGGGATAAGTTTATTACACCAACAATCTCTCTAAATCCTTTAAATATTTATTCAGCTGGTCATGGTTGCAATTAGGTACATGTGTATGTGGTATTATGATCAAATGATGAAAATATTGAATCTATTATTCATGAGATTTTTTTCATTTATAAATATTTCATATTTCAGGGGGAATATGTTACAACTATGAATGATCAAGGGAGTTTTCCAATTGATGCATCTCAATTTTCCATCCATTAAGAATTTGATATGTTTAATCTGAAGTATGATCAAATCAGTGGCAAGACGTATTTTCACTAATACATCTAATGACAGTGGTGCATATCTTCCTGTTTATTTTTCTAAGCCACCCAAATTCAATGATTAGCCATTAGAGAATTCATAGACTAGTCAAGAAGTTGAGGCACTTTAGTCCCTATTGATGGTTATGTTAGGTTCTCGCAATCATGTTGATATATCTGAACTACGTTTGATCCATACTTTCACACATAATTCTTTATTTAACATCTATCAACTAGTTGTCATTTCTTAAGGGACTTTCAACATTTTCAAGTTCATCATCATGATATTCAAGATAACATTTGTGATCAGATAAAATAATCTTATCCTGTTCATATTTAATCATGTGAATCCCTTGCACTCATGATTTGGGAGCATATCTTTTACGGATATACACATCTTCAAAGCCTGTCATTATAATTGTCAAGAAGAAAGTAATTTTCAATCGAAATATTCCTGCTGTCAAACACATTCAAGATCGGTCACCTTCCTATCACTTTTGTTCATGTCATAGATATAATCATCTTTTTCACACATTCTCTCTCCTTGAGTGATGGTAAATTATTGAGTCACTTGACGAATCAAGACCCTTGTGTTGATATGAATACCTGGTTTTATTTAGCCCTTGTTTCCTATCTCTCACTATCCTGGTATCTTAATTGGTTTCTTGAATTTGAGATGTCAATGATTTTTTTGTACCTTAAGCTTTCAAATTGCTAGCATGATTTCTAATCAGATACAAAGGGAATAAATGGATAATAGAGGATCTTATAGTCACCCATATGACCACGATGCTAGTTATAACTATATCTCAATCAATCATTGTCCCACTAGAAAATTTGATGATAGTTTTCTTACCTTGACTGATTTTGTTGAACCAAGTGATCTTCATGGTTCATCATTTCACTGTTTAAATCCTTTTTAGATAGTTGAGACACTTTAGCGTGAGATGATGGTTATGTTAGGTTCTCACCATCTAGAAAAAGTTTTTAGATTTTCTGATGGGCATCAGGGTTTTCAAATTGATTATTTTAAATATCAAGATCTAATCGTTGAATGGTTAGAGCAATATTACATCGCAATCTCCATCACAAATAGAACATTTCAATATTTGTTGATGTCTACAAAAACTGAAAAAAAATGAATGAATGTAATTCCATTAAAAAAACCTTCAAGGTTTGTATGAATGTCATTTCAAGCAATAAGGTAAAGCTCGAAACTTTAAAATCTAGTAAGTATGGCACACATTTATGTTTAGAAGAAAGACCTTCGATTCACTATGCAAGTTTTTCAAGTTGTAGTCTTTTGTTGTGCCTGATGATTTATACTGCTTTTAATTGCTTATATCTTTGTGATTGCAGATCGGGAGTAGTTATGGTTGCTACATTGGAAATTACATTACACTTAGCTCTAACCTTATAGCCTATTAGGTTAGGAGCAAGCTTAGATGCATTAGTCCCTTAGTTGCATTGCATGACCATTGCATTTTACTTTCCACTAGTCATTTTCATTTGTTTGTTTCTTTTGTTTGTCTTCCATGTGTCTTTTTAATTAAGATTTGATTTTTCTCTACTTTTTTTGTTATGTCTTATCTTTATGTAGACTCTGTGTGAAAATTCTCTCACTTGGCTCAAAATACAATGTGGAAAAGTTTGAAAAGGGAAATTGTGATGACGAAAAATGCTTGGCTTATCTGCTATCCTCTTATCTATCTTGGGTTTACATATCTTTAAATTCAATTATGTCTAAATGGAAAATATGATCCATTCAAACATAAAGCCTTTGGTCGAACCATAAAGGCTATATCTATTCTATGATCTTCATTCCTTGAATCAATGTTGTAATTAAATGGTGTCCCCCTTGCCGATCCAATTGAGTAGAAGAAGCGAAGGGGAAAATCAATAACGAGAAAACCAATACTAGAGGTATATATAACCTTGTCTAAAGGAACAACCTCTTTTTCTCTCAATAAGTCAATATCCCTCTTCTAGCCCATGAAATAGTAAGTTTCGAAGCATAGCTTTCTAAAGAAATAAATAAAGTGTGAAATAAGATAAAGGCTTCCTACGCAGAGAGGTGAAGCAAGTAACTTCGTTGGGGTACTGTTCAGGCTCACTGGAAGGGAATCAATATTTGTGTTTCTATAGTGACTTCGTCGAGGTATTGTCTAGGCCTGTTGGTAGTGGAACAACTATATATACGAAAAATAAGAATCTAATTATCTTAAACTCACAATTTATATTACCCTTCCTGTGAATTGAAATAGTTGTGATCTTGCATGATTTATGAATGCGTTTAGCCAAGAAAAGGAATACAAGAGACTATATCCATAACTAGGTCGAATGGGGGAGGCAACGTAATCCATGTGATGAATCAATACCTCTTGAAAGACTGAAACCTTACACTTTAGGCTAAAACATGAGTACATAAGCTGAATTACTACTAGTGTGTTGCCAAATGTTGACACTGTGATCAAGAAACTCCAAAAATTTTCCTACACATGAATTTTGGAGCCTACTGAGGATCTAACGATCAATTAGCTTCATGATCAATAAATGTTATGCCACGTCTTTAAATATTTTTCTATGTTTTTAAGTGTCGAAGTTACCTTCATACACATGTTCAGTCTGTAATAGGTTCATGAGCACATTCTTTCACGCAAGCTTGCACACGCCTAACACATTCCATCAAGATAGTTCATGTGCAATGTTCAACCTATGATAACAATCAGTGCACACTTTCAATTGACAGTCTCTCTCTTTTGGTTGTGATTGTACATCTATTTTGGTGATTTTTTCCAACTGTCACTTTTCCACACCTTTGCTTTCACAAGTGTCATATTCATGTTTATGATTGTCTCTTTTCCTTTCCTCCACTTTAATAAGTTTCATTTTCATGTTATATTCACTCTCACATGTGTCACTTTCAATGTCGTTTTCATTTCATAAGTGTCGTCGCAAATGTTGTCTTTTTGTATGGAAAGCATCACATATTCCATAAGCATAGTTATGGTTCATTTCAAGGGGTAAATTTGGTGTCAGCGAGTCTTTTTTATTATATAAATATGTGTTACACTCATTCCCAAATTTTTATGCACTTTCACACACGTGTTGTCATAGTCGTCGCAAAGTGTATCTCGAAGTGTCACATAAGGAGGAAGTTTTCATATTGTCATTGCATTGAGAGGATTATGTTGTTAATGTGTTATGAGTGATCAATTTTGTGTCATTGATTGTTCTAAGTTTATGATAATGATCAAGTCTTGTCCCTGTACACTTTGACCTCACTAATCCCGCACTTAGCCAAATTATGGAAACTTCTTGCTCAAGCAACCATCCTTCACTCAACCCTCCTAAAATTCACATTGCACGGTCTTAGCTCTTAAGCTCAGTGCTTGGCTCTTGAAACTATGTAATGTAGAGTTCCTACCTTCCATAATTGTGCATTGTGTAGTCTTAGTGTTCAACCTTTGCCCCTTGAGCTCTAGAACTATGCCTATCAACCTCAAGCATACCTCCTTGAGCCCTCAAATCTATAGTTGCCATGCCCTGAACTTCTTGAATTGTGAACTATGCAGTCTCAAGCCTTAGTCCTTTCTCTTGACCTCATGAGTTGCACAACTGCACAATCCCTAAACCAGTCTCCTAGTCCAGTACCCAGTTCCATCTTAGTCACTGATTTTTATGAAGCATATTAGACTAGGAGTATTCAAAAAAATGTCATCTTGTCATGAGTGGATTTCAGTTGCAAGTATTATATCTAGTTATGACAGGATGATTATGAAGGAGATGAAGAAGGAGACCATACTAGAAGGCACCTATGTAGTTGCAAAGAAGGGTTTATCTTTGAATAGGAAGAAGAAGAGACACTAGATTCCAATAGAAGATCAAAGATCATGATCACATGAAGAATCCATATCAATCAACCCCTTGGAGGATGAATATAAATCACATGCAAGATCCATCATGAAGCTGCAAAGAAAGAAACAAAAGGATCATCTTAGCAGTGCCACATCATCATGAAGTTCCATGTCATCATTGTCAAGAGTCATCTCAAGAGTCACAGGTGTCATAATGTATTGCCACGTCATTTGTGGAATGTAATTATGTAAATCTCCAAAATGAGAAAATGTAAAATATGTGGAGGACCAAGGGTACCATGTTGAATATGAAGAGTCACTATTGAGTTCTAAAGTCATATAAAAGCTCAAAGGTCATGTAGGAATTCGAAAAGTCATTGTAAAAGCTCAAGGGTCATGAGGGAGGTCAAGAGTCACATGGGAGGTGAAGAGTCACCCAATTTGTTATAAATACACCCTCATAACTCAAGAAAAGATACTTTTGGGACTTGAAATTTCACCCTGGCTTCTCTAGCATTAGCATAGAAGAGGATATTTCTTTGGAGAAGAAAGTGGTGACTTAATGTTCCACTATTGGATTTAATGTAGTAGTATTGTACTTTTATATCTTGGAACTTCCACTTAATATATGAATCTTGATGAGGCAACATATTTTCATGCATGTATCATGAATATCATAGGATTATTATTTAGATGTTTGTCGTATGTGTTTCGTTCATATGTACTAATAAAATTGAACTATTATAGTGGATTTGATACTTATCTTGTTGAAAGTGTGTTTTATTTGGTTTTATGATCGTGGTTGGCTTGTGAACTACTTTACAAACTAAGTTATGATCCTCTTATGCTCTTTTATGTCTATTTTAGGATGGTACTATTACTTTTCTTCTAGAGGCTCACTCTATTTCTACCTGTAGTGAAAGTACCTTGTATACATCACAATTGTATGCCTCACAGTGTCAAGTTACTTGCTTGTTTCAAATAATGTTTGCATACTACTCTTATATAATAATAGTAGCCAAGGAAAGTCTCTAAGGATAATGGAAATCAACTATATTTCTAGTTGGGTCTCCTACTCCAAAAAATGTGAGGTCTAATTGGGACTTCACATTGGGGAGACCCCTTTGGTTGGCATATTTCCAGAACTATCAACAAGTTGCCAACAAAAAGTGGCATCATAGTCTAGGTTATCACTGAAATTTTCACTCCTCTTTTAGGAAAAAGGATCATCTCACCTGAGGCATGCGAGAACAATGAGTGATAAGAGATCTAGAATGGTGGTGAAGAATTTTTAAGCATTATATTATACATTCATTCTAAAAATTACAATAACCAGCACAATAGAGATGACATGTAGATTAAAAATTCATAGCTAAACATAATAAAATAACCATGAAAGGTAATTAAAATTTTAGAGGGGATGCATAATAACCATCCATCAAGTCACAAATCACTCCTACAATAAATCTTTTATTCATTGGCAAATCATTACACCAGAAAATCACGCATTCTATGAGATATTAATACTATAGTCTGCATTCCATTATAGGAACATGACAAAACTTAAGAGAAAGAAAATACTTAGACTCTAATGAGTTTTTACACAATGAATAACTAACAAAACTTCAAATATTCAACTAAATATCACTCAATTCTACAACCAACAACAACATGATTTGTTCATTTTTGGCCTTTTTTTATAGATCACACTCACTTGATCTAGTCTAACTTGCAACTTCCTTGATCCCAATCTTGATCGGGTCCACTTTGATGAGTTTTGTTTCCTTTTTCCTTATCATCTTTGATACTTTCAAAACCTGTCATGTGCTTCCTTCTTTTACGACTTCTCAAATCCCAATATAAATAAATTTTAACTTTTCTTCAATTCTTGATTTCTGGTAGCCGCTTTAGGAAATTCTGGCCATTTCTTCTCCACAACCTATTTTACAAAATATATTTCAAACAAATGAAGGACCCAATAGGTCCTGAGCATAGACTATCGACTTGCCCTTGAGTCAATTTTCTATTGTCGCATTTGATCTTTATCTGTGGATGTATTTCTTCGCCTGCTGCTTCACCTGTTTATGTTGCTGATTCTCCTTCAAATGAAGGACCCAACTCTGGCACATCACATAACACATGATTATAGAAGCTAGTATATCCATTAATGGTATCATTCCAAGTATCCAAAATGGTTGTGACATTCTCGAAAAATTACTCAATAGCCTTTGCAGTAGGCTCAATAGGTTGAGATTGAAAGACTTCATATAACTGACTGTTAGCTGTAACATTAAGGGCTCATAGAGTGGCAAAGTGGTTCTACACAACAGGCTGAAGATATTGTAAGACATGCTCAGTAGTGTATGATGCTTCTATCTGGTGGATCTAGGCATACAATGTATTGGCTTGTGTGAGGATACTTTTCTGGTGATCCAAATTAGGTGTATACATCACTTGATCAAATATTTTCTTCACAATTTCACAAAGAAGGTACACCAGATGATTCTTCTTGGCGAGCACACCATTCCAGTTTGAATCTTGACTAAATTTTTGCTAGGAATCATCCATGACTCACTTGAGAGAATCTCTGACTAATAATGGTCTGGAAATTTCCCGAGTAATCTATTACAGATACTGCATGGAAGGGTTTGGAAGTGCTTGACAAAATTTGAAGACAATACCTTGCAATTATTGATTCACTATAACTAGTTGGTGACAAGCAGACTCAGCATATTCACAACATTCAGGTGGGGAGAATACAAAGATGTCTTCTGGTGGTTAAGGAAAAAATTCAACAATGGTGGGCCATGTATTCTAAAACTTAGAGCCCAAATATGAAATTTGTTTCTCCAATTGTACTTTATCTTCGTACAACTAGTCTCACTCAGTTGTGACCAAAGCAAGTTATTATTTTTGCTACTCACAAATGGTTGAAATCTCATTATATTTGAACTCAGTAGTAGTGACACGGTCTTCTAACTGAGTAGTAGAAGCCTAAATGAATTGAAACAAGTGGGATGTTGACCGACATTGGAGATCATCAGCGGAAAGAGTATATGATGTTGAGAATTGAGCGTGCATGGGTTGTCCACTGGCAACCAAAATTTTTGAGTGGATTCCTATTATTGAATATGTTCCTTCCAAATTTCCATGTGGAGTTTGGAAAGAATTGGCCCCAATAGTAGTGGAACAATATCCTGTCGCTGGGAAACCAAGGAAAGAAATTCATGACTGTTTTCTGAGTCACTAGTAAACATAACAATTTGTTCAACAGAGAGAACTAGGGTAGGTTCAATTGGAGGGACAAGTGATGATGAAATGAGGTGTGTTATAATGTCTTCCACTAGCCTCTGTGTTGGGTTGGAAGATTTAGGGAAGATGATAGGGTTGAATAAAACAAATTCAATTTCCAGGTCAGTAGTGTCACTGAGGGTGGTATCAGGGTCATGTTAGTCGAAGATAGTTTCTTTCGAAGTAGTGTGGTGTGAATAATTATGATAATGAGAAGTAGAGGGATTTTTCCTTTCTTTAGTGACATGAGTGGATTCATGGATGTTAGGAGCACCTTCACTAGTAAGATCAATGACACCAGAGGATTTAGGCTTGGGACTTTTATGTCGTGACCTAGGGTAAAATGCAGCTGAACTTGTGTACATGGGAAAGGTTTCAGTGATGGTAGGGGGAGAAACATAAATGGGATTAATAATAAATATGCGTTTATTAGAGTATACCATAGAACCTACCTCAGGAATAGTGTTGTAGACATATGAGATGCACTCCTCGTATTTCTTTAGCAATGAATGGAGGTCCTACTCAAAATATGTTGCATGTTTCTTGGAGGACGATAGAGTTTCATTCCTAGTACTGTACGACATCCTTACCTTGAAATAATAGATGCATTCACCCTCCGTTGCCATAGCTTGGACCCCTGGCTATGAAATTACTTATGTATGGAATGCCTCATCATTGGTATAGAAGGGAAATTTTCCACATAGAGAAGGTTGTTAAATTCACAATATGAGGGTGGAAATAAGAGTTTTTATGACTAATACCAAACCATATATGGTGAGTATATATGTTGAGCAAGGAAAGTGGAACCTTGGATATATGGCATGTGACCTCGACCATCTTATTTTACCATTTTGAAAATTCTTGTTCATTATTTGAATGAGTGGAAGTCCTCCAAGGAGCATATGCATAAGCGTAGGGCTCACCATATGTGACTTCAACAAAATCTCTTCCTTCTGGGGGGCACCAATTCATCATTTCTAATAAGATCACGAAATAGCTAAAAATATAATATGTAGAGTGGTTATGAACATCCTCACATGCCCCAAAGAGCTCATTCAACATGAAACTTGACTAGTTGAGTTGTACAGCATTGTTACAGACCTCTACGACAGATATGGCATCCAATGAACATTTCTCTTTGGTGTAATGCTACATAATATTACCTAAAATTATATGGTAGGAAATTTTGATATGTTCATTATTTATCAAATTGATTGTGGTGGTTTTTTTTTGTTATGGGGTACCAAAAGACACCTTCATTACAGTTGTTTGTTCCATGCAAAGAATATATAGATAGAATTGGTTGTTGTTAGTGTATGAACATGAGTAAACAAAACACTATAAATGGTTAAAATAATGCAAACATAAACATAAACTAAAAACTAATCAATAAACACATAAAAAATGGTTGATGAAGCAAACACGTCAACAAAGTAATTTAAAAGGGCTCTCTTTATTGACAATTGAATTTAGAAGAGATATAATAGATGAATACTAAAACCTTGAAGAGAATGATTTCATAAATGGTCTTCAAAATCCTCAAATAGGAGGTTCCTTTCCTTAATATTTTTGCAAGATTATTCTCTCTCTCAAAGAAGTGTGAAGACTCTCTGAATGGTGAAATCCTCTTCCCACTAGAAGGCTAGATTGCTAAGGAGTAATTTTGCCAGCATAGCAATGCTCTACTTCTTGTTTTTGGTTCTCCAATGGCCTATTTGTATAGAATTTTGAATTCTTCTTCCCTGTCTTGGTCCATTAATGATAAAATGACTTATGAGTAGGACAAGATGATCCCTTAGGGGCTGCATATCTTCAGATTGGCTTGAAATTAGTTTTCCTTGACTAGTACATGTCAGGGAATCCCATATTCAAAGTGTGTGAAGTTGTCCTAGACTACAGAGTCAGATATTTGTTTGAACACGTGACTATCGAAGGAAAATCCACGTGGCTTCTTATTCTAGCCTTTAACTGTGCCACGCGGGTAAATTTTATAATTGAAACCTTTTGAGAAATTTTGATTTTTGTACTTCATGATGTTTTGAGCTGGAAAGTATTCACTTGTATGCTCTGTTGGACGACTTTGGGTGCCATATGGATTGTACAAATGTGTGTATTATTTTTCCGTGTTAACAATTCCCCCTTGGTGTATGAGGTTAGGAGAAAACGTATAGTTGAAATACATCACGTTTTTCAATGTTGACTAAGAGTCTAATCAACTTCTTGAGACAAAAAATAACTTTCTATGGAGATGAGTAGGGAAAAACCTTGATTGAGGATGAAATATAACCATGCTCTAAAGAAATTTTGATAAAACGGTGTCTATACGAGGCGGGCATGTCCCATGCTTATTATGATGACTAGTGACTAACTATTCCAATCATATAGGAAATATTCCCGTCAGGCTACATCGTGGTGGATGAAAAGTTGATGGCTAATGATGATGACGATTTATGCCTTCAAGGATGCTTTTGAAAAATATATTGAACAAGGTTCCCCAAAGCATAAAAAAGTGAACCACTGGTGAGTGAGGTGATTGGGGATGCATGTGTCTTCAACTTTGGGTACCTCACATGCATCATAATGTAAGCATTGTCGAATGAGATGGTAATCAATGCATGGGTCTTCGAGTAAATGAGAGAATAGAAATGCTCACAACATACGATAGTATTATGACATGAAAAGCTTATGATGGTGTCAAATTTTAGGTAGGCCAATGACATTGATGGGCGATAGTGATTCACATTGTGCAACCTGAGGATATCCCATAGAGGGGGGAAGCACCCAAGGTACTACTTCGATCCTAGAAGATTAGTGTTCAAGTCGACAGGGAAGAAGGGCCACCTAGCTAAAATGTTAATTTGGGGAATCAAGATGAAGGATAAATATGGATGTAATATGATGGTTCATTAAGGAATGATAATGAAAGCTGATGATATGAATGGATATGGATAACTACCCGAGGTTGGAGTTGTATTGTGAGTGGTGGTAGCGAAAGCAATTCTTCTTGGGGGAATGTCCCTAGAGTTAGTAGGACATCGAGGGTAGGTATAAGTATGTTCTGGTTGGCGTAATGAATGATAAATGAATGGTGTGGTGGTAAGTGAGTTCCAACCAAGGGTGAATAGGGACTACAGTTGGGTATAAGACATGAAAACATGGGTGGGAACCCTTTTCCTAAAATAAAAAAAATTGTACACTTTACAAAAGAATATAAATTTTGGGTTGTGTTATATTCTTTCCACAACTAGCCCAGGTAGTTAATTGGGGGTTAAATGGGGGAAGGTCACAGGGGGTTTGAGGGGCACCCGTAACCCCACTTTATGGGGTCCGGGGCAGTGCCCCGGAAAATTTTAGTTTTGGACACTAAGTTAGGTTGGGCGGACCCACCTATGGTTTTGTGCATGATTTTCGCACATATTTTTGGACGTGATGGTTTTCAGTCCATGGTTTTGGATGTGATGGTTTTTCGGTCCATGGTATTGGATGCTTTGACATGTATAAATATGTATTGTAACATTGAAAGGAACATAATGAAAAATCAAGTTGGTAGTTTTGGTTTTGGGATCTAGGGGAAATCTCTATGTATATGTGTTTTATGTGTTATTCTCTCGCATTTTTTATTTTTTATGTTTTAGAATTCGTATGTAGGTAATTTCTACATGGGGTTAAAGCCTACATTTGGTATCAAAGCTATTTTGGCTTCAAGGGGACACTTTTGTTGCTGAGGGGTTTTGCTCGGGCCTGTGGTAGACCCTGTTCAGTGGGAGATCAATTATGGTGGTGAAAGAAGATGGCGAGCAGTGGAAAGATAGAGATAAAGAAATTTAATGGTCAAAGTTCTGAGTTGTGGAAACTCAAGATGGAGGATCTGTTTGTGGATAAAGATCAGTGGATCGCAGTAGACCTGGGTACTAAACCAACGAGAGTGTCCAATGAAGAATGGAAGAAATTGGATCAGAAGGCAAAGAGCACAATATGATTGTATGTCTCAGATTCAGTATTGTTGAATGTATCAAGGGAAGCTACGGTGAAGGCTTTGTGGGACAAGTTAGGGACTTTGTACCAATCTAAGTCTCTGGTGAATAAACTGTTCCTGTGGAAAAATCTGTGTAACCTGAGGATGAAAGATGGAGACTCAGTGACAGAGCACCTAAATGCATTTAATATTGTGGTAAGTCAGTTAGCATCTATTGATATTAAAATTTTAGATGAAGATAAGTGCATCAGTTTGTTGTGTTCTCTACCAGATTCGTGGGATAGTTTGGTTATGCAATAGGTAGCAATGCAGCTGCCTTGCAGTTTGATGAAATAGTCTCATCCTTGTTGATGGAGGAGATGAGACAGAAAAATATGGAAAGCTAGAATGGTGAGGCCTTGTATGTACGAGGGTGGACCTAGAACAAAAACAAAAATAAGTCATCGAGAGGGAGATCTAAATCTAGAGGGAGATCTAATCTCTAGGAAAACTTGTAAAGGAGGTGTGTTGGAAATGCGGAAAGGAAGGGCAGTACAAAAGGGACTGTAAATCTAAAGCTCCTGACAAAGGAAAGGGATCTGATGATGCTCCTTCTACAGAGGTGAAAACCACCTCAGATGAAGGTGGGGATGTGTACTTGGCTTCTTCAAGTACACATGTAGATCATGAGGCATGGTTCATTGACTTAGGTGCATCCTTTCACTTCACTCCCCATAGAGAGTGGTTCTACGAGTATGAGAAATATGATGGTGGTGATGTCTTCTTGGGGGATGATGGGAAGGCTAGAATCATTAGTCATGGAAAAGTAAAGTTAAAGCTGTAAGGTGGAAGGGTTAAAACACTTCTCATTGATCTGCATATTCCCGCATTAGCCAAAAATCTGATTTCTATTAGCAAGCTAGATGATGCAGGTTTAAAAACAATGTTTGAGAAGGATACCTACAAGATGGTTCAGGGAGCACTGGTATTGATGTGGGGAATTCATATTTTAACTCTATACAAGCTGCAAGGTAGCATTGTTATTGATGGGTGCAACAGTTCTGTAGTTCTTGAAAGTGGAGCAGAAAATCTAGTGGTCTTTGGAGAGAATACCATGCTGTGGCATCAAAGGCTTGGACATATTGGAGAGAAGGGCCTTTGGATACTTCATGGTAAAGGTATGGTAGAAGGCATGAGTAATAGTTCTCTGGATTTTGATTTCTGTGAAAATTGTGTATACGGGAAGCAAGGTCGGGTGAGTTTCCCCTCTGGTGGTAAGAGGGCAAAACATATATTAGAGCGTGTGCACAGTGATGTGTTTGGACCTGTGAAGGTTCCATTGCTAGGTAATTCTGTGTACTATGTATCATTTATAGATGAATTCTAAAGGAATACATGGATATATTTCCTTGAGAAGAAATCTGAAGTCTTTGACAAGTTTAAAGAATTTAAGGCTTTAGTGGAAAACCAGACAAAGAAGAAGATAAAGGTTTTGAGGATGGATAACAGTGGAGAGTTTAGCAGTAAAGAATTTGAAAAATTCTGTAAGAAGTGTGGTATAGCACTGTAGAAGACTACTCCATAGACACCTCAGCAAAATGGAGTTGCAGAAAGAATGAACATGACATTGATGGAAAGGGAAAGAAGCATGCTCAGTGGTGTCGGGTTAGGATAGGAATTCTGTGTTGTGTATGGAGCATGATTGTTCAGAGGTCTTTGTTTCAACCGGATGTATACCCCAGGAAGTTTTATACACCCCTCCATGCGGGGGGGTGCGGGGGGGACTTGTCCCCCCTGCGGTGGTCCGGGGGGGC
>APFE030174162.1:187433-200549 GCA_000404065.3 Pinus taeda | reverse complement strand
AATCAAAGACTCGATCTGAAAAGGGAGTTGTTTCATTTTTTAATGAGGTTGACACAGTAAAAGAACTATCCTCATAACTCTTGTTTCATTTTTTAACGAGCTTGACACAAGATCATGAACTATGCTCTAAAGTTCATGATTAATTTTTTAACGAGCGTGACTCAAGACAAGGAACTATGCTCGGACCAGACCTAATTTCATTTTTTAGGGAGCTTGACATAGGAAAGTGAACTATGCTCCGACCAGACCTAATTTCATTTTTTTTGTAGGGAGCTTGACATAGGAAAATGAACTATGCTCCGCCCGAACTTCATCATAATGAATAGGAAGTTGGGGCTTCCAAGAGTGGCGCTCCTGGTGGGAGGTCAATGTCTCGGAAGTCAGGACCCAATGCCCCCAGGACACTATGCACGACGGCGGCATTGCTGGATATAGGCACGGGAGAGGTGGCCACGAAGTTGATCTAGGGTGAGACAAAGGCAACTGGTGGATGAGAACCAAGAGGGAAGGATAATTGTGCCGGAGGGGCTTGTGGACGAACGAACGATAATTGATCCATTGTCACTATTCTTCCATCGTGTGGAAAGCAAACCACATGGAAAAGTGAAGAAACAAGGGCTCCCATGGCACACACATAGTCACGACCAAGGAGAAGACTGAAGTCTAAAGATCCTTGGGTAACCAAGACGTCTATATAGACAGTCTTGCCTCCCAAAGTGATAGGGAACTTTGGAAGGATCCCTAATGGTTGACTCGTTCCTCCATCAAAAGTGGTGAGATTCGGTGCGACAGGTACAAGCGATGGGGAACCCAAAGCCTGCCAAGTAGTAACGGGCATAAGACTAACCGATGTGCCTTCATCTAACACAGTGCCAGGCAGCACCATATGGGAGGCATAGGCGGTGACCCAGAAAGGCACATGGGATGGAAGGGGAGGGGTAGTCAAAGGACTCCAATCGAAGGAAACGACCGAACTACTTGGTGGGGGAACCATATGGTTGCCCCCCTGCTCGGAAGGGACCGAATCGGAATTCTCTGGAGAGGCTAGGATGGGAAAACCATCATCAAGCTCAGGAGAATTTGATGAGACGAGAAGAACATGGGAATTTTTCTCTTCCGAAACAAAGTGGTCGATAGGAGGTGAACTTCAGTCGACACTCTTTCCGACCAATGGTTGGTCGGGAACAGGCTGGGCACAGCCAGGTTCAGGAAGAGGGGCCTGGACAAGAGAAGAATGTGAACCAATCTCATTGTCGAGAGGCGAATGATCTGCAGCTGTAGAAAGACGTTGATATCCAACGGGGAGTTGGGGTGCGGGAGTTGGGAGACTTTCCAAAATAGTGGAGGCTTTATCCATGAGTGGACAAAGGTGAAGGGGATGATTGCCTTCACAAAGTCTGCAGGGGATTTGAATGTTCCCTTTTCCCTTGCCATTCCCAACTGATGAGGTAGCATCGCCGTGAGCCTCAGAGGACGATGAGGGGCGGGCCGGATCATGAGACCGTACTTCTAAGATCCTGGGAATTCCAGGACAATTGCAAAGAAGATGGTCCTCCTTGCATAATCGACAAGGAAACTTAACCTTCCGTGGAGGAGTGGAAGGGGGCCCGACTTCAGGTGTACTCAAGGGAACAACAGTTATATTTGTAGCCTCTCCCTTAAGAGACTTGTTCTTCTTGTTCTTGTTCTTCTTCTTCTTAGCCACCTAGCTATTCGAATCGAGACTTGCACCAGGCGAAGTACGAGAAGAAGACGTAGAAGTAGGCGTCGAAGGGGAGAGGTCCACCTTAGGTTCAACATGATGTTGCTCAGGTGGAGGGACTGATGGAGTATCAGCCGACATGGTAGAGACCAAAGAGGTTGAAAACAACCAAACAGGCAACCCGACAGTTAACCCTGGAAGGGATAACGTCGCCATAAAAGGAGCACCAACATTCCGAAGAGGAGGGGAATGACTGGGATTCCCGTCAGGAGGGGAACTTGGGTTGGTGAACCCTGGAAAAGTTGCCATAGAAAAATAAAGCTACTCAAGCTAGCGCACAAAAGATCTAACCAGGTAATGTTATCACAGCCAAATAAATTTTTAAGACACGGGAACTGAACTTGACCTTTTCATATTTCGAGAGTCGAGAAAAAGACGAAAAGATGACTCTATCTCCTTCGAATGTTTAATGAGCACGAAGTGACAAGACGCTCACTTACACCTTTTCTTTTAGGGAGTCCGAAAAGGATCAAAAGTGACTGCTCTAGGTTCTAAGCAAAAGGTTACCAAGCATTCGTTAAAACTGCTATACACTTGGCATCGTATGAGAACCAAGGACTTTCCGTACTGTAGTCAATCTTCCCGAATGCTGTGTTCGGTGTGTTACGGTTCACAAGGCGGTAGACTCGGCTTCCTATGGATAAAGGATGCAAACCTAGTGGAGTCTCCCCATATATACGCGATGGTATGTGGGAGCCCAAATCCGTGCTAGACCACAGTTGAATCACACCAGGAGGAATCACCCAACCTTCGTGCGAAAACAAGAGTGACTAGGTTTAACGACGCCGGAGCACGTCTCTATCCTAGACCTTTGGATATTTGTGTTAAGTTCCAATGCGTTTTTAGATAAATTTGGTTTATTTTACGATTGATCTTGAATTAAGTTTTGATTTCAGGTCCTACCGTATGATCTCTCAGAATTACTTAGATGCAAACTACATGCCAAAGAACATCATTTCGTTCGATGAATCCTAACTACGAGAAGGTTAAGAATTTTTCAATCACACAAAATGAACTCAAGCAATCAAACAACCTAATGCAACTAATGGCAAGGAAACGAAACTTTTCTTTTTGAAAACACAAATCAACGAAATGTTCTTTTCCTTTTAACTATTAAATGCAAAGGATACTAGTTTTATTTTCTTTTCAATGGCACAAAATGCTTAAAATGATTTTGAGAGATAGCTACACCAAGAAAAAGGAATAAAATCACTTGATGAAAAGACAACAAAGTCCCCAAGACACCAAAGCAGTTTTCCAAATCAAAGGAAAAACTAAGGTTAATGAGCTATGTGATCTAAGCCCAACAAGACAAAAAGGAATTCAAAAGAGGAAGGCAATCACTTGGAACGCAACCGAAACACTTTCAACAATCACCGAGCAAATTTGAAAAGCAAATCTAAAGTTGGCTGGTCAAATAAGAAAACAAGATCCCGCAGAAGGCTGACACACACACGACCACTAGATGCCCTAGGGCTAGGGTGTGAAATCAATAGAGAAAAGCAAACACCTGGAGGATAAAGGTAATATATGCACAATTCACTTGAAAAGTGTGCAAATGTAATCTATGCACAAATGAGAATTCTAATTATGCACGTGTGATCTATGCAAGAGAATTCTCAAACACAAAATGATTCTAATGTAATATAAGAACCAGTCAAGTGCAAATCAAGAAAATTGGGTGAGATTTCCAAAGATCAAAAAATAAAAACACTCAAAGGCGATTAACACTCATACCCAATTTAGCAAAAACAAAAGCAAAAAGATGCAAAATTGTAAAGAGATTGAGACAAAACTTCAAGTAATGATCAAAGGAAATCAAATTAAGAATTTCTCAAAAGAGAGACTCAAAACCAGTCAAATAAGATTCCCACACACTCAAGCAGTTGAAAAATATGTGGCAAGATACAAACCAAGCAGTGAAAGCAAGAAGGAAGGCTTTGCAAAAACGAAAAACAAGCAATAAACGAACCCTTGCAGAACAAGGTTTCGCAAGCATCTCACAGTTCAGGCAACATAAATCAAGTCATAAACCAGGTGGAAAGAACAGGGGATAGCCAAACCAACAGGTTCAGGAGGCAAATTTGGACAAAAATGAATTCTACAAGATCAGCGCGGGTGACCCTCAGCAACAAAGCGCTGACCAGACAACACGCGTAGCAACTTTGCGCTGCCAGCGCGGAAGGACACGGATTAAGGGCGCTAGCCCGAAAACAAGGTCAGCACGACTGTTAAACGTATAAACGTGATGACAGCGAAGCCAAAGAAACAGATGCGCGATGTCAGCACGATTTTTCTGATACAAACTGCGCTGAGGCTAAAAAACAGGAAAAATCAAACCAAAAACTCCCAAACCAAGGCAACAACTTTTTAAAACAATTAAAGCGTTTCCCAAAGTGAACCAGGAAATCAAAAATAGAAAGCTAATCCCCAATCTTTGACAAGAGAGTGAAAATCAAACTCAAAACAAGGATGAACAACAAAAGACACAAGCAACGTCCCCAGTGGAGTCGCCAAATTGTTGGAGAGGTAAATCCCCTCTACGGATAGAGGCGATCCCTACTAGCCCAGAACGGGTCTAGCAACAATCAATTAATGCTACTATGCAAGTTCCTAGTTGCAATTTAAAAGTGGGTAATGAACACCTACTTGGATTCCAGCGCTATTGTTTGATGAAGAGATGCTGCTCTCACTCCTTTGCTCTGTTCGGTCATGATCCTCCACTATCCTCGTGGATGGACACCTGCACATGCAAAGAGAGAACAAACACAAGCGTGAAATCTAGTAAAAGGAACTATACATCAGTCAGAAAGGATGTAATTCATATTAACCATTATAAGAAAAATGAGCATGGAACCATAACAGTAGTCATCTATATTTTATTAATAAAAAACAGAGAAAGGTACAACCAATATTCTGACACTGAGTCCTTCTCAAGAGGGTCCAGCTAGCAAGTCTCATAAGCATTCACCCTTGGAGGTAGATCTCCCAAGACAAACAACTCTCTCTCTCACACAAGGCAACAAGACTTCACAACCTTCCTTAAAATCTCTAGCAATCCACACTTAACACACCAACTGCCTATTAAGAGTAGCACTAAAGCACTATGAATTCCTCTATGTCAAAAGCTATCTTCCAAAAACTAGCTGCTCATGGTAATGGTGGAGGCTTATATAGGAGAAGGAGTCTCCATGAATGGTGGAAGGATAAGCTTATCTCCAAGAAAGGTGGCTCATATGACAAACAGACATGCCATAGAAGGGAGGGCGACATTCACAAGGTCAACAACCAGGTCTGGAGTCATCTGGAAGGCTGGATGTTAGAACAAACTCGCCCAAACAGGATCAGCGCAGGTGTATAACTGGACTGGCACGCTGACATCGCATCTCAATAATGGAGGAGGTCTGGCCAGTGCGACTTAATACAAACAGAGGATGCGCTGGCTACGAAATTCGATCAGCATGGGAAACCCATGTGCTTTCGCGCTGGCAGCGCACCAATTGCACTATCATCCACCAGTCAGCGCGGTTATTTCAATAACAGTCGCGATGATCAAATAAACTTAGGCAAATAGGGTTATTTGGCCATTTCAGAGAGCATGAGCATGATGGATTTGATTTCATGACACAGTAGGGAGACTGACAAGGAGATAGTGACAAATTACTGTGTTAACAGATGCCCCCTAAAGCATGAAGCCCGAGAGAGTGGGAGGGGTGAAATGCTTTACAAAACTGCTGAACCGGAACACCACCAGGAAGAACCTGTACGTAGGTACAACTGATATCTCGATTACATGTAGTCTAGGCATGGGCGCAGCCATCCAAAAGAGATACGAAGAAGGTATGTGGTATGGACGCAGCCACCCAGCTGAAGAGACCATGACGATAAAAGGTATGGTCGCAACCATCCTATAAGACTCAGGTTTGGGCACAGCCATCCATCAATGAGTCATGTAATAATGATCCACAAAATCGCAGTGTGGTCTGCAACAGACTAGAACCAGGGTTTTGCGCTCCATCCAAACCCGAACAAAGTACAAGTCCAAACATGCGAATACAGGAGTCGAAGTCGAACATGCTTAAACATTGTCTGAAAGCTGTTAACAGATGCGAGAGGTGCCACCAATAATGACGATGGTCCTTAAGGTACTATAGGTACAATCCACAGCGTGCGAATGAATGAGTCGGTGTCGAACACCCGTAGAATCATCTGATCGGAGGCCAATGATAAAAACCTCGCGTCGAACACGAAGAACCTGCCATTGAGGCATGCAGGCTCCAAGGTACCTGAAGGGAGTCTCTAGGTCACTTTCCTGGATAATGAGCTGAAGTCGACAGGAAGTGATCTTCATCGAAGGTGCGCCATAATGTTTCCCACATCATCGACACGAGACGGAAAGAGACAATATGTTTTGTGTGAGATATCGGAGGGAGGTTATACTTGCAGAGGCTAACTTCTCTTGAACATATCAGTGGCACAATGACAGATTTGGCAGTTTTTGAGTTCAAATGATCAGAGGTTGTAATGACAACACAATGAGCAGATGAATGGTCAAATAGGATAACCCAAACCCATGGAGGCAAATGTGAAACGAGATGAGATGTCCCCACCCAGACACGAATGCAAACAATGCCATGTTCAAGAGCGACATACTGCTGATGACGATGATTATGATTCCTTTATTTCCCCCACCATTTCTGGCGAGTACCCCGGTTATTTTTGGATGGCAAGCTTGACGGGGATAGCATATGCTTGAGGAGCGTCATTTCAACGAAATCCGATGTCACTAACTTTTAATGAGTCTGACAAAGGAAGAACTCGGCGTCTTTTCTTGTTTAGAGAGTCTGAAAAGGCAGCAAAAAAGAAAACTCCAGGGGGGGTTCTTTTTCATAAAGTTGTGTCTCTCGACCCCGAAAAAGTATAAAACGATGCTCGAAAGAACTGCCCGATCATTACGACCGAGTACTTTTCGTAAATAGCGACTTTGACCTGAAAAAGTAAAAAAGCGGTCAAAAGTACATCGTTTTAGGGCCAATAACGAGTGCGAAACGACAAACACCCGATGATCTTTGTTAATTTAAACAGTCGAAAAAAGAGCTTTAAAAACGACCGCCCCTCGTTCCTTTTGACGAGCTGAAAGGGGGCTCGGCTATCTTTTCTTGCTTTATGTCGGAAAAGAGCTTAAAGACGACATTTTTGGGACCAAGTGTATACAGAACCATTGTGACTCCGCCGGTTTCGAGAACCTGCACAAGGAAACCCCCCACGTAAACCCATTCGATATGTTACAAAAACATAGTAAAACATGCATAAAGGCATAACATCATGACATTAGCACTAAAGCCATGGTGAAACATGAAAAAAACCCACTTTTATAAAGTCAATTAAGAAATATTACCATAAATAGGGGGGCAAAAATCATTTTTTACCATAGTTACCATTTTGAGCCTTGGAGAACGTTGTGGAGCTGTGAAGTTGACGAAGCAAATTCCTCCTCATGCGGACACCATCCTTCCGACAGCTTGTTCCAGGTAGGTTCCTCTTTCCATGCACTTTGTTTTGAGTCCATTTTTAAGTATTTTCACTGTGGGATTTGGCCATTTGGCCGAATTCTTTGAGCGTTGGTGCGCTCTCGGTCAGCGCGGATTCACCCATCGGGTCCAAACTGGTCGATTTATTTTACACACACCACTTTCTGGGTCAGCGCGGAAAACCCGTGTGCTTCCGCGCTGACCCACGGAAAAAGCAAAGGGCCGCCATTATCAGTGCGGCTGTTTTAAAAATAGTCGTGTTGGCGACACGAAACTTAATTTTTAAGATTTTGGACGGATAATTTTCAATGGTTGGCAGCCTAATGCTTTTTGGTGGTCATGCAGGACACAATGGCATTTGTGTGGCAAGAGAGGGCCCACGATAATGAAGATATTGCCGCTTTTTCCGATGCGGGATGCCAAAATGCAATGCGAGCATGTGGTTTGCTAAAATTTTTCTTCACTCCATGCCTGAGGGCACAGCCAGACCTTCTATAGCTCTTGATCAGAGCTTGGAATCCAGTGGATGGAAAATTTACGATCTGAGGCCGTGACATCGAGTTCGATTCCACGGATATCTATTTTCTGACTGGGTTGTCACACCGGGGTGTGATGCCCATCCTGGAGGGCCAACGACCCAGCGGCGACATGCTCGACCAGCTCATGGCTTGAGTGTGTCCATAGGTGCACAAAACACGGAGTGGGAAGGTGAGCATTCCTTTAGTGGGTGACGGTGACATGGTCCTTCGCACCATACTCTTCATGGTGACCCGGGCAGCAGGGAGTTTGGCCAATCATGAGGCTTCAAAGGCCCACCTATTGCTAGCTCTCGAGTGTCTACAGCCCACAGTTTTCAACTGGGCAGCAGCGGTGACGACCAGTATGAAGAGACAATTGAGCAACTACCGACGTGGAGAGTCGAAGCAGTTCGACTATGGATCGCTCTTACTTCTGCTCATGTTCGAGCGAGTGCCGGCCCTACAGCTACAGACCATGGTGGTGGATCTGCCTAACAGTCCACGGGAGATGAGGGCCACTCGATGGGCCCAGGTCATGCCACGTGGAGGTGGCGGCCGCTCAGTGTCGTGGGATGTTTTCTTTTGAGAGTGGCTGGATCGCCAGGTTATCTTCGTCGAGGACTGGCCATACGCCAGTACCGATTTCCGCAGTGATCCCGACATGCCACTGCCTGCGGGAGAGCAGTGGGACGATGGAGGTAAAACACTTGATCTCTTTTTTTTATCTTTTGTAATGTTTTTGAATTTTTCCATGTACATGTCCTAATAAACACTATAATATGCATATGTGGGACCCACGAGACCCCTTGGTCTGGCTCCGGAGGCACGGAGAGAGGGACAAGGCGTTGTGGTCCTGGCCCTGGCTCCTCCAGTAGGCGACATGATGGAGACTGTGGTACACAACCTTGAGGGCTTACTGGCAGGAGTGCCAGATTACCAGGGGATCGAGGAGGTCCCCATAGCTTCCCAGATTCATACAGTGGGTGTGGAACCTAGGATGCACCGCCTTTTGAGGCGGGTAGCATGAGCAGTGGCATGCTACAGAGAGCATAACCTACCATAGTAGATGCCTAGGGTTCATTTTCACTGATGTTTTTGAGAGACATATGTCTCAGATGTACTGAGGTCGTCGGCTTTACTTTAGACATGTACACTTATTTTTTGAGCGCCTTAGTGCGCCGCACGATATATATATATATATATATACCAATTTTGGATGGATATTTTACATGTGATGATGTTTTGATATGCTATGCAAATGTCTAATACAAATGTGATCTAATGTATCAGTTGCACAACATACGATCGATGTATTTTTATATTTTTGGCAAGCTTAAAAGCACACACACATGCAAGCTATGCTTGGGAAAGAATTTATTTACATATGATTATTCCTAGATGGATCTTTTCTTCACATGATGATGTGTTCTATATGCTATGCGACTGTTTGACGCACATGTAATCTGATGTATCTACTGCATAACAAACGACCCATTGTGGAATGTATTTACACATACGCATATATTTTATTTTTACGAAAGCTTGAAAACACACATGAGAATTACGTATGCAAACTATGCTTGATGGGAAAGGAAACGGGCATGCCCCCCAGCATCATGTCTCAATTCGAGGTACATGCCCCCCAAGCTTCAGTCCATGGAAAATGGGTTGAAGGTTGACATAATGGTTATTGCGCTCGAAATGCACGAGCTCATGTTTCATTGTTTTAACGAGGTTCACATAATGGTTATGAACTATCCTCAGATACAAGTCGTTTCATTATTTTAATGAGGTTGATACATTAGAAAAACTATCCTCGAAACTCCTTGTTTCATTTTTTAGGGAGCTTGACATAGGAAAATGAACTATGCTCTGCCCGAACTTCATCATAATGAACAGGAAGTCGGGGCTTCCGAGAGAGGCACTCCCGGTGGGAGGTCAATGTCTCGGAAGTCAGGACCCAATGCCCCCAGGACACTATGCATGATGGCGGCATTGCTGGATATAGGCACAGGAGAGGTGGCCACGTAGTTGATCTAGGGTGAGACAAATGCAACTGGTGGATGAGAACTAGGAGGGAAGGATAATTTTGTCGGAGGGGCTTGTGGACGAATGAACGATAATTGATCCATTCTCACTATTCTTCCATTGTGTGGAAAGCAAATCACACGGAAAAGTGAAGAAACAAGGGCTCACATGGCATACACATAGTCACGACCAAGGAGAAGACTAAAGTCTAAAGAACCTTGGGTAACCGAGACGTCTATATAGACAGTCTTGCCTCCCAAAGTGATAGGTAACTTTGGAAGGATCCCTAATGGTTGACTCGTTCCTCCATCAAAAGCGGTGAGATTCGGTGCGACAGGTACAAGCGATGGGGAACCCAAAGCTTGCCAAGTAGTAATGGGCATAAGACTAACCGATGCTCCTTCATCTAACATAGTGCCAGGCAGCGCCATATGGGAGGCATAGGCGGTGACCCAGAAAGGCACATGGGATGGGAGGGGAGGGGTAGTCAAATGACTCCAATCGAAGGAAACGACCGAACTACTTGGTGGGGGAAACGTATGGTTGCCCCCCTGCTTGGAAGGGACCGAATCAGAATTCTCCGGAGAGGCTAGGATTGGAAAACCATTATCAAGCTCAGGAGAATCTGATGAGATGAGAAGAACATGGGAATTTTGCTCTTCCGAAACAGAGTGGTCGACAGGAGGTGAACTCCAGTCGACACTCTTCTTGACCAATAGTTGGTTTGGAACAGACTGGGCACAGCCAGGTTCAGGAAGAGGGGCCTGGACAAGAGGAGAATGTGAACCAATCTCATTTTCGGGAGGCGAATGATCAGCAGCTGCAGAAAGGCATTGATATCCAATGGGGAGTTGGGGTGAGGGAGCTGGGAGACTTTCCAAAACAGTGGAGGCCTTATCCATGAGTGGACAAAGGTGAAGGGGATGATTACCTTCACAAAGTCTGCAGGGTATTCGAATCTTCCCTTTTCCCTTGCCATTCCCAACTGATGAGGTAGCATCGCCGTGAGCCTTAGAGGATGATGAGGGCTGGGCCGGATTGCGAGACCATATTTCTAGTACACTGGGAATGCCAAGACAATCGCGAAGAAGATGGTCCTCCTTGCATAATCGACAAGGAAACTTAACCTTCCGCGGAGGAGTGGAAGGGGGCCCGACTTCAGGTGTACTCGAGAGAGTAACAGTTATACTTGTAGCCTCTCCCTTATGAGACTTCTTCTTCTTGTTCTTCTTCTTCTTCTTATTAGCCACCTGGTTATTCGAACCGAGACTTTCACCAGGCGAAGTACAAGAAGAAGACGTAGAAGTAGGCGTCAAAGGGGAGAGATCCACCTTAGGTTCAACATGATGTTGTTCAGGTGGAGGGACTGATGGAGTATCAGCCGACACGGTAGGGACCAAAGAGGTTGAAAACAACCAAACAGGCAACCGACAGTTAACCCCGGAAGGGATAACGTTGCTATATAAGGAGCACCAACATTCCCAAGAGGAGGGAAATGACTAGGATTCCCGTCAGGAGGGGAACTTGGGTTGGTGAACCCTGGAAAAGTTGCCATAGAAAAAGAAACCTACTCAAGCTAATGCACACAAGATCTAACCAGGTAATATTATCGTGGCCAAATAAATTTTAAAACACAGGAACTGAACTTGACCTTTTCATGTTTCGAGAGTCGAGAAAAGGAAGAAAAGATGACTCTATCTACTTCGAATATTTAATGAGCACGAAGTGACAAGACGCTCACTTACACCTTTTCTTTTAGGGAGTCTGAAAAGGATCAAAAGTGACTGCTCTGGAGATTCTAAGCAAAAAGATTTACCAAGCAACCCATAAAACTGCTTATACACCTTGGCAATCGTATGAGAACCAAGGACTTTACGTACTGCAGTCAATCTTCCTGAATGCTGTGTTCGGTGCATTACGGTTCACAAGGGGGCAGACTCGGCTTCCTATGGATAAAGGATGCAAGCCTAATGGAGTCTCCCCATATATACGCGACGGTACGTGGGAGCCCAATCCGTACTAGCACTTATCGTTTCACCGTGGAGGAATCACCCAACCACTCAATGGTAAGCTACTAGGTTTAAAGACGCCGGAACACGTCTCTAGCCTAGACCTCTAGATATTTGCGTTAAGTTCCAATCCGTTTTTAGATAAATTTGGTTTGTTTTACGGTTGATCTTGAATTAAGTTTTGGTTTTAGGTCCTACCGTATGATCTCTCAAAAATACTTAAATGCAACTATATGCCAAAGAACATCATTTTGTTCGATGAATTCTAACTATGAGAAGGTTAGGAATCTTGAATCAAACAAAACGGACTCAAGCAATCACACAACCTAATGCAACTAACAGCAAGGAAATGAAACTTTTCTTTAAAAGCACAAAACAACGAAATGTCCTTTTCCTTTCAACTATTAAATGCAAAAGACACTAGTTTTCTTTTCTTTTCAATGGCATAAAAGTGCTTTTAAAATGAACTAGAGAGATAGCAACACTAAGTGAAAGAACTAGAATCACTCAATGCAAACACAAGACAATTCCCAAGTCACTAAAAACCAGTTTCCCAAACCAAAGGAAAACAAGGGCTTATGAGCTATGTAATCTAAGCTCAACAAGACGACAAGAAATTCAAAGGAGGAAGGCAATCGCTTGGAACACAACCAAAACACTTTCAACAATCACCGAGCAAATGCAAGGGAGCAATTAGAGAGTCGACTGACCCAATAGAAGACCAAAAACACCTAAGGGAGGCTCGACACACAAAGCCACTAGATGCCTTAGGGCTAGAAATGTGAAATTGATAGAAGAAGGCAAACACCCAAAGGGTAAAGGTAATCTATGCAATTGTAATTTATGCACAATTCACTTGAAAGGTGTGCAAACGTAATCTATGCACAAATGAGAACTCTAATTATGCAAGTGTGATCTATGCAAGAGAATTCTCAAACACAAGATGATTCTAATGTAATCTAAGAACCAATCAAGTGCAAATCAAGAAAATTGGGTGAGATTTCCAAAGATGAAAAATTAAAAATACTCAAAGGCGATTAACACCCATACCCAATTTAGCCCCCCCTGGCGAATGAGGGGGAAATTTTTTTGCAAAAACAAAAGCAAAAAGATGAAAAATTGTGAAGAGACTAAGACAAACCTTCAAGTAATGATCAAAGGAAATCAAATTAATAATTTCTCAAAAGAGAGACTCAAAACCAGTCAAACAAGACTCCCACATACTCAAGCAGTTGAAAAAGACGTGGCAAGATACAAACCAAGCAGCG
>APFE030174162.1:156087-184445 GCA_000404065.3 Pinus taeda | reverse complement strand
GGGGGCTTTCGCCCCCCCGTGACCCCCCCACTGCGCAATCGGCGCAATGAAGGGGGGGTTCCGCCCCCCCTATAACCCCCCGGTTCACTACGTAGGTTAGTCGTGGAAAGAATATAACACAACCCAACAATGGGAGGGTGCCAATCGCCTAATTTCCCTGTTGCCTAAAACTCTTGTGGTTGATTTAGTTCATTCTCTAGAATCTAAAGAATCTCATTTATCGAGCTACTATTCCATCAATATTCAGTCAATGGATCTAATCCAAAATATTTTCATTGATTGTTGTCCAGTCACAACCAACGATAACCATATGCACTCACATTTAAATCTTGCGAAACTACCCATCTTAGATGGTGTTTCATTTGAAAGTTCAGAGGGTTCCCAGGATGATGAGGCACTTCAGCTTCTGCTGATGGTTATGTCAAGTTCTCATGTCCTTGACAAAGTCAATGAAAATTTTCAAACTAGGGTATCTGAAATTAGGGTTTTTGTGTTTCAATCCTCATGGATCTCAGTTACACTTGACAGGGGCCCCTCTTTTCAAGGTTATCAAGTTGATCATCCTCTACATCATAATAGGGTCATTGTTTGGATCAATCTGGCAGATTCCTTTACTATTCGGCAACATCTTGCCTTACTTGCATTGTATTTAGGGTTAAGCATAAACGAATGTATGTTATGGCTAGATGACTATAAATTTCATGCTTGTGGTTCAGATTACTAGGATTGGGTTGCATTTCACCTTGAAAGGTCTTATCTGACGCATTTTCTTATAGGTGGATGAGATTTTCTTGCTGTTATGCATGCTTTACAAGTAAACATGTTATGTTTTGCACAACTCTTTCCACAAATTCTAATTGCTGTCATCTTTGTTTTTACAGGTTGGGAAATGTTGTGGTGGCTACATTGGAAGTTTGATTTCACATAACCCAACCCGTGCTTTGGTTAAATTAGGATTTAGGGTTTTAGACTAGTTAGGTTTTATTTTTGCTTATTAGTTGGCTAATTGGAATTTTCTTTATGATTTTGATTTTTCATGCTTCATTTTTTGTATTGTAGGTAGTTAGTTCCTGCTCGTTTCTTTTTGCACTCACATCCTTGCATTTATTTGTTGTTTAATATCATTCATGAAATCTCTATATATGCATTGCATTGGTCCTATAACTTCAATTGGTAAATCTCTTCTACACATAGCATTACATTGCGTCATTCACTGTGTCTATTGCATTTCATCATACACTTGCCTTCTCACTTGGCACATATTCCCCTTGGACCTAGACTGGAAATTTCACCTATGTTGCATGCTGCTGCATGAGCCTTCATGAACCAAATATTTCAAACATGTCATGCTATGAATTGCTTTCTTACACCTTTTCTCTTACTCCAAGTGCATTTCTTCGACCTCCTCACACCAGTTTGTAAATCCTATGAGAGTTTCCTGGTCACCTAACCCTAGAATTAGAACCCCAGCCCTAGAACTAAAACCATAGCCCTATGTTTGTGTGAAGTTGTGATGGTTACACCAATGGGTAGCCTCTCTTAGAGCCAGTCATCAAATTTTCATCCTGAATATCTCTCCTACGAGTCTAATTTATTAATAGGGAGGGTAAGAACAAATTACCCATAGGTCACCCTAATCAGTTTAGATGACCTATACCCATATTTTGAAGCTCGTGCTCAGTGTGGTCTTTATGGTTTCGATGACTTGTGTTGTGTTCACTTGCTGGCGAGAAATGATATGTGGAAGCTTGGCATAAGGGAAAACCTAAATCAATATATCTCTTAGTTTCTGTCAAACAAGAAACAACTTCTCTTGATCGTAAAATAAGTTGGGATCCCTCATCTGCCATGGTGCAGTGAACACCTAGAAATAAGTGTAAATGCACACATAAAAGAAAATGAAACTAAATAAAGGGTAAAGGATCAAGAAAGACTTCCTACACAGAGTAGTAATGCAACGACTCCGCTCGGGTACTAACCAGGCTCGCTGGCAGCCAAGCAACGTTTGTGATTTCTTGAAGTGACTCCACTAGGGTACTGTCTAGGCCCAGTGGCAATGGAGAAACATCATAAACTTACTTTTAAATTTTGAATACAATAAGCTCTCTTCCCCATTCTTTTCATCATTATCAACTACTGGCATGCACAAACTATCAATGGGGTGTTTACACACTGACAATAACTAGCTGAGGCTCGAGGGAAGGCATATCTGCAAAGGTCATGGCAATGCAAGAGGTGCACATGGCATCTGTTCGATATTCCCTTGCATCATTATTTTCACTCGTACTACTACAGGGGTGTTGACAGAGATACCGGATTCTACCAAAGGTTCGCCAATTGTTGTAGTTGTTACAACACCACCTAAATTTTTGGGCATATTCAAAATTTTGGGAACCCCACCACTCGCCCCAAGCTTTTATGATTTTGATAGGGCCCCCAACTGATTTCTCTCCCCACAATTTTGTCTATCCAACCCCTTTTTTGCACCCACTCATATTTCATACATTGCATCCCTACACCATGTTTTATCTCAAATAGACGCCTTAGGACCACATTTGGGTTTGGAAGGTTGATGGCTTTATTAATGCGACAATACTATCATGATTTTGGATCCCATCTGAGCAAATGTACATGCAATTTGGCTTTTCAAGCGATGGAAAATTTTGAGGTTTGAGCAAAACCCTAAATGGGAAAAGGTGATCCCCCTCGGCCTTGACCTAATTCGCATCCCATTAAGAGTGTGGTCCCATTGACATTCTTAGTCACCATAGAAGAGATTTTTGCATGTCATAGGACCCTCAGTTCATGATTGATTCCTCATCTTGGCATGCACATTAGGATTTTTATCAAGGCCTTCATTCTAATGGATATTCAAAATCCTAGATCATGGTAACCTATAGTCCAACCATCATAAATGTTTCAAGTGACTTGCTCTGTGAGTGCATAATCCCTTGAGCATCATGTGTTATCAAAATAAATTGTAATGAATAGATCTATGAAAGTGCCAGGATATTAAGTTAGCCTCCAAACTTAAACATGCTTTTAGCAGCTAATATAACTTATAACATCCTAATTGGGGTCATTTATTGTTCAAGCTCCTCAATGAATTAGTGTATTGATTCATTTTATGTTCACGTGAAAATGTCACTATTGTAGGACAACTTATCTTTTATTCTCGTCTTCCTTTTCAGGATGCCCTAGAAGTACCTCAGACTATTGCTAAAATGGCACAAGTACTCTCGGGGCATGACTTCACTAAAACACTCTGATGTCACGAGTTCCTTAATATGTGGCATGGTGGATGTCTGAAATTGTAAATGGGTTATGTGTTGGAGTGTGAGCCATCATGATGTGCCCAAAATTTGTATGGGAGGTCCCTACACTCAGAAAATGAAAAAAAAAAAAAAACCATGAAACGTCCAACAAACAATCTAAAGCAAGGCATGGGGACGTAAATAATAAAGGAGGTGGAAAGCATATGGTGCCATCAAAGGCACAAAACAAAGACAATGTTTGATCCCAACACAGTAATTTAGATGCTAGGTGGAATCAACGCCTTGAGCATGACTAAAGGGTCAGTGTTTGGTCACCAGAACAATCCTAATGACTTGGACGAGTGTCCCAAGATAGTGGTTGTACCATATACAATGCTCAGTTACTTGCAAGAGAGTATGCTAGCTATGAAGTGGGGTTTGATGATTGTCAATGAATCACACAACTTGCGTTGCACCAAAAAAAAATGACAGAATGTGATGAGGACAAAGCAGTCCTTGATGTGGCAAAAATATTCAAGCTTATTGTTCTTCTATAAGGCACACCTTCGTTGTCAAGGCCACATGATATTTTTCACCAAATTGATATGCTATGGCCTGCATTACTGGGAAAAGACAAACATGAGTTTGCACAAAATTATTGTTCCATAAAAGCAATTCAAGTATTGCAGGGAAGGTGCTATAAGGATTTCTCAAACGATATTCACTTGTAAGAACTTAATGTGATATTGAGGGAAACATTCATGGTAAGACAACTGAAGAAAAATGCTTTAGCACAACTACCTCCAAAGTGTAGGTAGGTAATAAGACTAATGTTGAGTTCATCAGATATTTCTTTGGCAAAGGCTTCAACCTTTGAGGATGAAAGAAGGGCTAGTGAAAGTGTCTACCATTGTGGCTTTACTAGTAAGGGTTCATGTGATTGAGAATATTATGACAATGATTATGGAAGTGGTTAATTTGGCAATTCAAAAGACCAACAAGATGTTGGAAAACCAAAGAAGTTGTCTAAAACTCTATCTCATCAAGACGTTGGCTTGGCAAAGCTTCAGAACTTTCAGGAGTGGCTGTTCAGTGATCCTCTTTCTGTTGAATCTGAGTACACGAACCTTGTGGATAAAGACTAATGTCCTAAAAAAAATGGTAGTCTTTGATCATCATCTGAGAGTCCTTGAAGGAATAAAGGTAGCTATGTGTCAAAAAGGGCTTGATTTTGTTTGTATTGATGGGAGTACACTTTCTAAGGACCACCAAGCTATTGTACAAGCATTTCGTTCAAAGTGAGAGGTGAAGATGGCAATAATTGGTATAATTACTGGTGGTGGATGGCTTCACTTCTCGATAGCTCAAAGGGTTTCCTCCGTTGAACTACCCAAGTCAGCATCAGAAATGATTCACAAAGAGGATCGAGCTCATAGAAGATGACAAAAGAATGCAATCAATATATATGTCCTCTACATGAAGGATACATCAGATGAACAAAGTATTCAACGTAGTATGAGTCTTACCCTGTGGTAGCCTAGAAAACTATAAACCTCTCTAAATTCCTTGGATATATTGTAATACATCCATGAAAAATGGAAAAGTGAGGCACCGCCATCGACATAAGATCGCATGGCCTTTGTTGGACCACCAAGCGGTTAACTTGCCCTCAAGTACGTGAATTTCATGGTATAAAGAAGATGTGCGAATGATATTGATATGTATTCGTAGCATGTCATCACCAAGATCATCTATGGAATACATTCACATAGGATCAACAGCTAGAAATACATCTGCGTTGGAAAGAGGATTCGATTTGGGATTGAATAGCCATTAAAGGCCTCTTTGGGAATAGAACTATAGTAACACCCATGTGATGATTTGTAAGGCATTATTGTAAAATCACGATGACACCACCAGGCATTCAAATCTTTCCATGGAAATCCTAGGAATGAAGAGAGGTTGGTGCAAGTTGGGTGCTAATGGGGCTGTTACATTCAAACGAATATCAAATCAACACTTGAGCATGGTCCAAACGCAAATCACAGAAATGAGTTCCAACAGACCTACATTCCCATAAGTCGCCAAGTCACAAATGTGCTTGACCTCTCGAGTGCAACCTTGCTCAAGATGTGACTATGCATCTAATGGTCACTAAGTCGCACTCGAAGACCTCAGGCGAGTGCCCAGGATATGCGACCTGTGCTGCGTTGCGACCTGATAACCTCTAGGGGGTCACACTTTCGACTAAGTCACTAGGTGACATTACAATTTCTTTGGTGAGCTTCTTGGAAGTGTGACTAGCCATCAACTCCAACCATGCAACGTTTAGTAATTCGCGATCCCACATAGGTTTCAAGGTCACATTTGTGTGCCTAAGTGAAAGCAGCCATAAATGCGACTTACCAGAGTTGAGACTATGTGACTTTGGGAAAATCATGAATCACTCCCCCAGAAGTGCGACTCTACGCTGTGATGAATAAACTAAGTGAATTTCATTTTAATGTTTGGACCCAAAATGGCTTGTCAAACTTTGTCAAAGGATGCAGGCTTGATTATAAGCTAAAAATGAAACTAAATGTAAAAGTCAGATGCTTAGAGTTGATGGTTGGTTGAGAAAAGAGAAGCATATGCCTCTCATATAAAACATGTCTTCTTTTACCCGATGATATTCCAGACACAAGAATTAGAAATGTGTGTCCATATATATGCACTTTAAGAGCCAATGAAGCTTGGCAACGCTTCCTACATATGAAGCATAGTTCTCACCCAAGGGCAAACCTCAAGGAGTTTGATGATTTGTATTTTAGAAAATATTCATGAGATTTTGAAGGAAGGAGGTCAATTCCTGATGAACATAGGTCTTGCCATTTTTCCTACCAAATCTAGATATATGTCATGCAATGAGCATAAGGGTCCTTTTCCATTGCACGCCAGTTGAAGGGACATGAAGCATTGAAATGAAACTACTAACCACGAATTCCTGACACCTTTGCCCAAAGATCCTATTGTATAAAGTTGATTTGTGAAAGAAAGGAAGAGGTTAAGGTGTAGATTCACTATGATTTAAACCACAAAGAAGGATATGAAAACCCTACAAATTCATCACTCTAGCACTGCCATAACACAGAATAGGACTATCTAGTGGTCCAAAGTTGATTTCAGTTTTTCATGATTATTGTTATTTCTTTATATATTGTTACATTTATGGTGTGGTTCTTCAATTATCATCATGTATAACTATGGTTACTATCTTACAGGGTACAAGAGGGTGAGGACTCCGACCTATGAGGAGAGATATAGGGTTACTATTGGGAAGACCTACAGCTATGATGTCCGACTAGTAAATAAGTCAGATCAGCATGGTTAATCGAGACACAAAGGAAACCGCAATGGCATTCCATGTAGCTAAGGAACCACATAATTTGGTCTTGTACTTTAGCAACTGCCTTGGTCACAAGAAATCTAGGGTCTACAAGAACCCTCTACATCTGCTTCTTCTTTTTATCATAATGTAAATCTTTTTCTATGATGCCAATAGTTAAGCTAAGAGAAATTAATCATGGACTATGCATTATACATGAGAGAGTAGTGAGGAAGCTCAAGAAGCATGAAGGTAGCTGAAAGGGCATGAGGGAAGGCCAAAGGTCACGGTAGGTGAATGGTCACTTGACCTCTATAAATGTACCCTCATTTCTCAATTAAATGGATTTTAGCACTTGAGTTGAAGCCAATAGAGATAGTTGATTGATGCTTGATAGCTAAGGTCACTCAGCTCTTGGTAGCTAGGAGAGTGGGTTTGTAGTAGCACTAGGGTTTTGACACTGGGTGATGGTATGAATAGTCCATGTTCCACTACTGGGTATTGACTAGTTGCATGCTATGTATTTGAAGTTGTAACAGTATTAATAAGATGTTTTCCTTTTCCCTTGCACTGATTCCCATGCTGAGTCATGGTGTTTGTATTAGTAGTCTAGTACCTCACCATATTTGTATGAGTGCTTTGATATACGTGAGATGTTATGTACTAATACATAGTGGTTGTGTGTATGCTTCACTTTAGAATCTATGTTTACTTGTTCCTTTCCATGTCAGTGGCCTATTGTGAGCTACTTTGCAATTGACCTCCGACATGTTCTTGTTTATTATGTTTGACGAGGTTTTAGCTAACTAATCGTCCTCATCGTTCATCGCTTCGTATCATTGTGGTGACTTGTTTAAACCTCTTTATGCAATTTGTCAATCTTGGTCTAATTTTATTTCGCTACCCGAGTACTTCATTCCCACCCCACTCTTTCATCTTTTCATTTTATAACCAAGAGCAGAAAACATTCATGGTGGCATCCGGGCCCACATACCAGATGGGGCTCGTACTCCAAACGGCGTGAAGTCTAGTTGGGACTTTACACCAAGGAGACCCCTTAGATGTTGGCGGCACATTCTTGGCCTATCAACAATATCATATGAAAATTTAGTTGTATTAGAGTTGGTCATAAAATTTAGATTGGATGTTTGAAATCATCCATATCCATTAGGATGGATAAATAAGGATACGAAAATCAAGATAAAAAAAACAATGTAAGATCAAATTTTCTATTAGTGTTGATTTTATCGATTAAGTAGAATTTTATGTAGTTCCACTTTATATATGTGGAATTGTGTTTGGAATTTCTTGTATGTATATGTGAGATGTAATATTTTACAAATAACTAACCGGTATTGCCTCATTAAGGACAACAAAAACTTCACCATTAATGCAGACAAGGGTGAGTCTAAAATTTCACTAGTAAGTGCCAAACAAGATGAGAAACTAATCAATTCTCGCAGGAAGTATGCCTTACTATTTTTAAGAGAAACTTGGTATGTAGAAGAGTCAGTGAGATAAAACGCATCCTTGGAGGGGTGTACTAATGAAAAATGCAATGTTTAGCAAAAAAATTATAGGCATACAAGGGAGTGTTTTGGCAGCTTAAAGGGCCATCACCCAAGAAAGAAGTTGAGCATGAGATCTAATTATTGTCAAACTCTTTAGTACCAAACATTGGGATGGATATGTAGTTTATAATAGAAGAAAATGAGGTGAAGAATAATTTGCAACCAATACTGAAATAATTTTTTAATCGACCAGGTCCCTCACCATGTGGGCCACCCATCATAACTATGTAACCCCCCTCCCACATTTATCCAATTTGTTAGAAAATTATATATTACAGAGCAATGGAACACATAAAATATTGTAGAAATATAAACACAGAAAACGCATAAAACAAGAGAGACACAGATATACGTAGTTCACCCAGTTTGGGCTACGTCCACCCCGAACAGGCAGTCCTTCCTTTCTATTATCCAACAAAATGAAGAGACACAACTTACAGCAAATTCGCTGTAATATCCTTTGTTTTCTCTCACAATCTTACCTCTCTGTTTCTCGCTCACACTTATAGAATACACATCTATATCAGCCTCAAATACAATGCCCTCATACAAAGAGAGGGGTTTCCTTCTAGGGCAAAATAACCTAAACTAAATATAAGTTCTACCATCAGATCATCCGCCTAATGAACGGCCCAGATTGACTAGAAATTACTATACTTTTACAAGGCAAATTTACATCTGTTTTTAGCTTCGGGGGCGTTGCCCCTGAGCCCCTGCAGGGGGATTGCTGGCCCCTAGACCCCCCAGCCAGGGGGGATCGGCCCCCCCGAACCCCCGAGGAGGGGACAAGTCCCCCTTGCACCCCCCCGCATGGAGGGGCGTACAAACTTCCTCGGGTATACATCCGGCTGAAACAAAGACCTCTGAAAAATCATGCTCCACACACAACACAATTTCACTAGCTTGCATGGGTAAACATGATACGAATAGCTACTATGACATGACTCAACCTCGTAGGTCCCATTAAGGAAGTGGGGCTGACTACTGACAACAAGCTGATCTTTCACAACATCCTATAAGGGCTACAAGACACTCAAAGGCTGAGAAACCATCCCAGGTGGTCAAACCTTGAGGTGGGCCCCTCCTTCTCTACCCTAGACCCTCAATAACACACACAGCAAGACCTCCATGCAGTTGGTAGCCTCGAATCTCATGCATAAGCCTACATCCATGTGATTGCAACCTGACTTTCCAGTTAGGAGTATGTGGTCCCAGATTCTGAGCCTAATTTCTAGGTCAGCCTCCAAACCACTACCCAAAACTTCCTGTAACTTTTCAAATGCATAAATGAAATGACAACAAATCTAGACATTCAAACTTGAATAAGAGACTTAACCTAACTAGGCCTAACCATGACAGACATTTTGTCAAAGATATTACGAACATGTAATCTACAGGTCATGAATGCATATATGAACATAGGGGTCTGATACTTATCTGAGAATCATCAAGAAGGTCTAATTCTCTCTCAAAATAGTTGCAATAACACTTATTAACGAATGCATTCATTAGATATTCATCCACAAACCAAACATATCAAGAGCCATAACTAGATCCTATTATGAAACCATGCATATAACCAACATATAACCAGAATAATAACCATCATAGAACAACCATTAAGGCCACATAATAATATATATAAATACTCATGAAATACAAGAGGAAAATATCTCTTATTAGCATATGCAAAATTCAACCAATTCAGGGACTTCCACATACCACCTAACCATAGATTCAGCTAAATCAAATATTTCTTTCATCTAATCACCCTCGTGCCATATTCGAAGCATGAATGTGGGACTCAATAAAAAAAATAACTAAGGTCCCTAGATATTAGACACCTCTACCCTTAGGCTTTACTGTAATCCCACCAAAATCAATCAAGGGATTCCTAAGCCCAAAATAAGCACATAAATAACCAAACTTTACCGTAATCTCGCCAAATTGGTCAGGTGATTCCTAGGCCCAAAACAAGCACATAAACAACCAAGCTTTACCGCAATCCCATCAAAACTGGTCAAGAGGTTACTAGGCCCAAAATAAGTTTAGATGCATCCGAATTTCTTCACAAATACCTTGAGGATTTTTCCCATTTACACCCTTAGGCTTTACTGCAATCCCATGAAAACTAGTCAAGGTATTCCTAAGCCCTTGGGAATTTTCCTGATACCACCTCACTTGGTTCCAAGACCATCTAACAATCCAAAGCTCAAGCAAATCAAAGAACCCCATTACACCATGGTTATCTGGAAATGTCAATGCAAGGTTGAAACCACTGTCACACCATGGCTAAACACATGCCAATGATAGCAAGAGAACGATATGCATACATGCATGTCCAATGAATTCACAAACCAACTAGGAATTCACACATGCAACCTATTATGTGTAATTATTCCTGTTGAAATTGCTTGATCCAACTTTTCTTTGCTTGTCCCTTATTTTCCTTGTCATTCCCTTGTCTTCCCTTTCTTTCTTTCCTCAATGCTAGAGTGCTCCAAGAATGTTCTGAGTGTGAAAGAATATGAGAGAATAGAGAGAGCTCCAAAACTAAACTAACTAAAAAATACAAACAGGTCCTTAGAAGCTTTTTTGTTATTGAGGCCTCTATTTTCTTCAATTTCCTCTATTTTTCCTTCAATTTCCCTCTCATGCAAACCTGTGAATTTTTATCTCCCTTTTCTCCTATTTTCCTTTATTTTCATAAATAAAATGTCAATTAATGTCTCTTTTCCTTTCAATGCCTTTCCCAGTGCTTTTTCCAATTTCCTTAGCCATAATAAACCAAATGAACACCCATTAGGATGTTTTTCCCAATATTAACCTTGGAATACATGTTCTATGAACTTGGTCTTATTTTTCCTTTATTGACTTTACTACATGAAATTTTAACTTGGGGTTGTTACACATCCTTACCCCTTAGGGGAACATCATTCTCGATATTTTATGACTCTTATGACCAACAAACCATTGAAAATGAAAACATACTATTGGGTGTAGGAATTGCACTTAAGAAAACTCCTCAACACTTAATTGTCAACCCAGGGGATTCGTAAACTTAGAGACAAAGCATAGGCAATGCCAAAGATGGTATGAATGTTCCTAATATCAATCTCTAATTTCTTTAAATGAAAGATTGCATAATCAAACTAAAGAAAGAAAAAGGGCAACTTGAACCATCAAAATAATCTAAGACTGAAACAAGAATGAATGCTTTTGCAAGAGATATTAAAGATAAAGGAGCAATCACTCTAGCTGACTATTGATTAACTACTGAGTCTGTGTTTTTTAGAGACACTTTAGCAGTCTCAACAGATGGGCCCTTCAAACCTGCTTATATAGAGATTTCCTTCTTGCACTGGTGCAGTTTGCTTGCACTAGTGCAAGAACAGAAGTTTATGTAGAGGTTATAAATGGTGTATGTACTACAAGTGTTTTCCTTCGTGTAAGGGTTTGAACTTTCTCAAGTTCAGAGCACTCAGATCTCGTGGCAAGAAATTGGTTATTGCACCTAATCAATGCTTCTTACACTTTGTATTTAATTCTTGAAATAAAAGCTTAAAGACTGCAAGTGTTGTGAAATCAAATTGCGCACATAAAAATGAATGTTTCTAATTCTCACAAAGTGCAAAAAATAAGGAAACAATCCTTATAATTTATCCTGTCATGAAGCAGTACTGAAAGCAAGAAAACTACTGGAAGTAAACTAAAGAAAAGCTTACTGGATGATACCAACATGCACTGGTGCAGGTTCACTTCTCCTACTTGTACCACGTGAGAAAACCAAATCAAACAGAATTGAAAAAAGTGAATAACACACCAACGTGCACTGGTGTAGTGCCTGCTTGGACCAGATGAGGAAAGCCAAATAAATCAAAACTGCAGGAAATGAATATCACACAAACGTGCACTGGTGCAGGCTGATTTCTCCTACTTGGACCAGGTTTGGGAAAACCAAATCAATCAAACTATAGGAAATGAATAGCACACCAACGTGCATTGGTGCAGGGTGATTTCTCCTGCTTGGACCAGGTGGGGAAAACCAAATCAATCAAACTACAGGAAAACTACAGGAAAACCAATTCTAACTACTTCACATTGCAGATCCACTTTCATTCAAACAGGAATTCATGTGTTGTACATTAAATCACACTTAGCAGTATAAACATGGATTACAAGAACAAAAAATTGGGTAAATGTGCTGGGTTGGCTAGGCCCTAGCCAACCAACACGTTTCTCTTTTTAAATCGAAATGTTGCTCAACACTTTATCAATATATCAACTTTTAAACAAAAATATGATTCCTGAAAACATAAAGTCGAGCTCCTTTCTTATTAATTTATAGAGGTAAATACATGCATGATTACCCAGTCTAGCCCAGATTTGGGTGATAACAAAAATACATGCCTGTTACCGTCTTCCTGGTTATATCTCTGTTCTATACAAACTTATCAAAAATTGTTTCCTCCTATTTACATTTCACATTATATAGATCCTTGGCCAAAGGCCAAAAGAATCATTTAACCGATTAAAGAACTAATATGCAGAAATTAGCTTTCAGCCTTCAAAATTAGGCAATTTAACAAAACTAGCCATAGCCAATGTCTAGTAGTTCGTTCTTCATAAATCCAATCTCAGCTACTTTTGGATTACCTTATTGTCATAGCTGGAGCTCAGCTGCCTTCAGATCTAACCTGTTGTCGTCACTGAAGCAACACAAAACAAGGCAGTGATCAAGGAGGTCCGAATCTGCTACAAAGATTTGATGTGTTGGCACTAGTGCGAGATCCTATCCTACTTTAGGATCAGTCGTCATGGTAGGCACTTGACTATCAAAAAACATTAGAGATATCGATAAGTTGCAAGAGTGATTATAAGCAAGAAATCACGTAATAAATGATTAATTAATGCTAAGTTAAGTTAGAAATATGAAATATAAAGTTCATTCAGAATATGTCATCATTCGTGGACTAGTGCAGGATGAGGATGTGTAAGAGAAGTAAAACAATGGTAAATGGTCATGATTTAGGAAGGAGAAAATGGTCAAAAAGGAGCAAATTTGGGGGCTAACATCCTCCCATCCCTAAACTGTTGTGTATCCTAACACAACTCTTTACCTCTACAAAAAAACTTCGAAACTTTAAGCATTCCATGCTCAATCCTGCTCTAGCATATTGTCATTACCCTGCAATGTTTTAGACCTCTTCTTTCTGGCACTCTTTAACTTCTTGGTCACCTTTTTAAGTCACCTGAAACATTGTGCAGATTGGTACTTCCAGACTTTAACTTCCCTTTTCTTCTTCTAGATTTCTACCATCAATTCTTCTCTATTCTATTCTTTGTCCTCCTATGCTTTGGCTACAAGCTACTCTAAATTTTGTACCTAAAGTTCTAACTCAATTACCTAGGCATCAAGAGTCACCAATTCCTTCTCCTTTTTTCTTTCGGTAGGAGCTGTGTCTTTTTCAGGGACCTCCATATCTGCCATGGTTACATCAGGAAAATCTTCTCCCTTTAGTCCTTCTTCTTCAGGTTCTTCCACCTCTAATTCTTCTTCTCCCGCCTCTCCTTTTCCTATGTCTTCTTCAAATTCTGCCTCTTCTTCTTCTTTTTCTACTTCATCTTCTATAGGGTATGTCTTCCTTTTTGGGTTCCACCTTTTCTTCTTTGGATTCTGCTTCTTCTTCTTCTATGGGTTCTTCATCATTTGGTTCTTCTTATTTTGGTTCTTCCTCCTCTGATTCTTCTTCTCCTACCTCTCCTTCTCCTGCTTCTTCTTCGACTTCTTTCTCCAGTTCTTGCACTGGTGCTTCTTCCTGTACTAGTGCAAGAGGGGATTTCTCGCCCTATGAGAACTGTGATTCTTTTCTTTCATTAGATACTCTACTCTTTTTCCGGGGCTTCTTGATAAAATCGGCCAACAGAGCATCGTCCTCGACCTTTGCAATCTTAGCCACGTCTACAAGGATTGACAAGTTGTCATTTTCCGAGTCGAAGTGGTCTCTTCAGCTGGTGCGCTAGCCATCTTCTCATTTGAAGGCGAAGCCTTCTCTACTTGTTCAGATCACTTCCTTTTTGCATTGGTGCAAGAAGGACTTCCCTTTTCATTTTTTCTCGGGCTCTTGCTTGTGATGGTGGGGTCCTCTATTCCCTTTCCAATGGTTGTCCTTTTCTGCAGCGATTTTAACAACACTTCCCATGTCATACCTTTCACTTCTAACTATGTCGGCCTGGTTTTCCCTACCATTCTGTATGCTTTTAGCCATTTTCTCAAAGCTTTTAAGTATAAAATAAGGGAAATTCATCCTCCACCAGACGTGTTAGCCAACTTCAAAATGTTGTAGCATCCTAAAGTGATATACCAAGGTGCGGGTATATCTTCCTTTACAGGTCACAAACTTTTGTAAAATAAGAGGAGGTATTTCCACTGACCCAGCAGAGCACTGAGAGGAACTCACACTTTCCAGTCTACCTTTATATTTTTATCAACAATGAAATGCCTCTAACGTTTCCTTTCTAGCTTCTGGTTCTTGAACCATTGATCTCCATTGTTCTCTAAGCACATCACTGCTACTATGGATTCCTCTGTGACTTTGAATTTGAGAGCCCCAATTCTCACTTGGCTACTTCTAAAACTCCTTGTAAATTGTAAATCCACTTCCCTATCATACCCATCAAACTTCTGCAGAAGTGAAAGAAAACTCGAGTCTCACAATAGTGCAATACTATTGTGATACTCGACGGTTTACTCTATTTTGCTGAGAGACAGGGGTTCATTCTGAACAGACAACATTTCTTCTTACGGCTATGAGCAGTCAAGTCCTGAAATTTTACACACAATACTAAGGAAATTGGTCCTTAAAAATAGGAATCTAACTATCCCCCATCCTTTCCATCAGATCACTGGTTCATTTTCCATAGATGCAGGTCATCTTTGAGGTCAGTCCAGATTGGTACTTGCGGCGGCGGTTTAACGGTTAGGTGAGGTAATAATTATGAGTGAAGGACATTTAGAATTATGGTGGAGAGGGGTAATCATGTTTAAACAACAGTTAAAATATTCTCACATTCCTTTATAATTCAAGAAAAGAACTTAGCATTTATTAAAAAGAGATCATGATTTCTAACTTAAAAAAACTTTTACTTTAAATGATTTCTCCTAGTTAGTGTGATAGCATAGATACTTAGTCGATTAAATGAAAGGACTTGATATAGATTTCATGATGACCACTTTCCTATGCCATATGCCATAAAAAATAACTTGTACTATGCTGTTAATGAGGTGCATGCTTGCACTATTTTGCTTGCACCACTTAAATCTGCTGGTACTTTGCTGCTTATTTTATCATGTATGACAACATGCTTGCACTAGTGAAAGCATAATATATAAAACAGAGAATTTAAATAAAACATAGACTAGAATTTCACATGACTTCCTCAACTTATACTAAAAATTTGCTTCGGCCTTTCTTGATGTTTGAGAGCATATCCTTCTCCTCTTTGCGCAAGATTTTGTAATAAATTCATGAGGGAATAAAGAAGTGGGAAAGGGGAATTTTTTAGAATGGGAAGGAATTTTGTTACAGGGATTCCAAGAATAGTACCAAAAGAGGGATAAAATAGAAGTGGGATAGGGAAAAAAGATTCAAGGGTAAAGTGGGATTTCTTTGAAGCAAATAGGGTAAATTTAGAAGAATATGGGAAGGTTAATCATTTGGAATTAAACAAGAAAACTAAGGGAGTACTACGAAAGTAGAATATGAAGAAAGGCAGAAAATTTTCTGGAAAACCTGCCTGCACTGGTGCAAGAAAAGTTACTGCAACAAAAATTGAGCGTTACTTGAGTAAAAATATCCATGCTAATTACCCCAACTATATCAAGATTGGTTCTATTGAACCTGCTTTTACCTAGTGGTAGCTAGCATATCTAAAGATCAAGCAACATTTTCTTTTTATTAGAGATTTTTGATCTTCCTGCTAGCAAGCTGGTTTTCAGATTGATCCTTCTACAATCATGTCAGCAAACTAATTTTCATAATTACAGGAAAATATTTTTTCTTTACTTTTTTCTTATTATTATTATTAATTTTTTATTTTTTATATTTATTTTCAAGAATAAAGAGAATTCATGCTTTCAAAATGGTATTACCATTCACCACTACCATCCCAAATTGTTGTTGGACTTGTGTAAAATCTTTCCTGGTAGGTGGCTGAAAATACTTCTTTAGCCTATGTCCATTTACCAAGAATACTGAATCTTGTCCATCAATAGTTTTAACTTCTACTACTCCATTTTCAAATACTCATATCACTTCATAAGGTCCCATCCAACGTGTATGGAATTTCCCTTTAAATATTTTAAATCTAGAATCATAAAGGAGCACCCAATCACCTGATTGGAACTACTTTTTCTTAATAGACTTGTCATGACATATTTTACGTTGTTGTTGAATTAATATGTTCTGTTGAACAACATCCCTACAAAATTCATTGAACTCATTTAATTAGAGAAGACGTTGTCGTTGTGCCTCAGAGAGTTCTAGTCCTAACTGAACTACAGTTCTGAAAGTTTTAATCTGGAATTCAATTGGTAACAAAACTTGTTTGCCATATACCAGCTCATATGGTGTATGTCCCATGCTATTTCTCCAAGTGGTTCTGTATGCCCACAAAACCTCTGGTAATCATTTAGCCTAGTCCTTCCAATGCATATTAACTATCTTTGTAAGGATGGATTTGATCACTTTGTTCATGGATTCCACTTGGCCATTTTCTTATGGTGATACGGCGTGGATTTCCTATGCTAGATCTTATATTGCTCCATCACAACCTGTACCAGATTAGAAATAAACTACGGACCATTGTTAGAAACAATTTATCTCGCCACACCAAATCTAGTAAAGATTTCAGTAAAAATAAAATCAACAACAACTTTTTCTGTAGCAAAAAAATAGCTTTAGCTTCTACCCATTTTGTAGCGAAATCTGTACAAACCAAGATATATTATTTACTTAATGATGTTGGATTTTTTGGCCCTATAAAATCAATAGCCCATTTTCAAGTGGCTCAGCCATAACTTGAGAGCATAAAGGCATTTCATTGGTTTGATTAGGCTGGCCCATTCACTGACAACTATCACAATGCTTGACATATTGTTTGGCATCCTTAAACAAGGAGGGCCAATAGTAACCAACACGCAATACTTTATATGCAATCCACTTATTAGCGAAGTGGCCTCCACAAGGTTCATCATGAGTAGATTTCAAGATATCAAACACTTCCTCCTCTCTTACACACCTACGGATAATCAGATCTGGGCTAGTGTAAAATAGATCTCCTTGAATCCAGGAATATGCAGCACTTTTCTAAACAATACTTCGCTTTTCATGAGTAGACAAGTGGGGTGGTGTTTTCCCAATAACCAAGTAATTAGCAATGTCAGCAAAAAATAGGGAATCTGTTGACATAGAAAAAATATGTTCATTTGGAAAATCATCATTAATAGGATTTTCTTCACCAGGATTATCTAATCTAGAAAGAAAATCTGCTACAACATTAGATTTTCCTGGTCCATCAACAATAGTAATATTAAATTCCTGCAACAATAGTAACCACCTAATCACTCTACTGCTAGTTAATGGTTTATTCATCAAATATTTAATCACGGAATGATCATTGTGTACAAATACTTCATATCCAATAATATAGTGCTTGAACTTATTGATTGCGAAAATCACAGCTAAAGACTCTTTCTCTGTAACTGTATAATTTAATTCTACAGAAGACAAATTCTTACTAATATAATAAATAGCATAGGATTGTTTATTTTCCTCTTGTCCTAAAGCTACACCAATAGCCAAATCTGAAGCATCAGAGGAAATATGAAAAGGAAGAGACCAGTTAGGGCCTCTTAAAATTAGTGCATGCACTAACTTTCCCTTCAATGTTTCAAAAGACCATTGGCAAGTTGTAGTCCAAGAAAATTCACTATCCTTAGCTAGAAGTCGAAAACGAGGAGCAGCTATCTTAGAAAAAATTTCAATGAATGTCCTATAACAACCAGCATGTCCTAAAAAACCTCTTACTTCCCTTTGAGTTGTGGGTGCAAGAAGATGCAGAATGATTTCGATCTTTGTTGTAACAACCTAGATACATTTACTAGAAATCAAATAGCCAAGTACTATTCTTGCTTTGCACATTAATCTACATTTCTTATCACTTAAGGCAAGAAGGGCTTCCTCATAGTGAAGAAGTAATTTTTCCAAATTTTCCAGAGCTTCCTAAAAAGAATCACCAAACACAGAAAAGTCATCCATATGAATTTCTACAAATTCTAGATCAGAAAAAATTGTTAGGACTACCCTTTGAAAGGTAGCTGAGGCATTACATAATCCAAAGGGGAGCACTCTTTAAGCAAATGTACCCCATGGACATGTAATAGTAGTTTTATCTTGATCTTCGAGTGCAATCTGTATCTGGTTATAACCACTGAAGCCATCCAAAAAGGAAAATTATTTCTTTCCTGTAAGGGTATCAAGCACCTAGTCAATGAAAGGGAGAGGGAAGTAATATTTGAGAGTGGCTTTTTTTAATTCTTGATAATCAATACAAATACGCCATCTTCCATCTTTCTTAGATACTAGCACTAATGGAGAGACCCACTAACTATCGGAAATGGGATAGATAAACCCAACATCCAAGAGTTTTTGTACTTCTTCCTTCACAATATCTCTTAAAGCTGGATTCATTCGCCTTTGGGGTTGTCAGAAAGGTTAGGCTCCTTCTTGAATATAGATGTGATGTGTACAAGTTTCAGGGGGGATGCCTTTCATATCTTCATAGCCCCATGCAAAGGAACTAAGATGGTTTTGCAACAAATTCACAAGGTGCTCTCGCTGAGATGAGTCCAAATCTAAACTAATAAACAAGGATTTACCAGGGCTAATATCAACAAGAGTAGTATCAGGCTCAGGAGTACTAAATGGGGTGGCCAGATGCAGCTGCACAGAAGAATGAGAATCATGGTCATCTTGAAATTCTAGGCTAAAGATCTGGCCCAATTGCTCAAAATTAGGCATAGCATCTAGATTATTCAAGAAATCTTGAATCTCATCTTCTTGTGAAGACCCAGTATGCTAATGGATAAAGGAAATGGAATGAGTCTCCTCATCATTTCTCTTTTCTAACCACAAATTATCTCGAAGGTCCTGAATGGATCTGGTAGGGGGGCTATAAGGTAACTTCCTTCCTAGCTTCCCCAGGTGAAATGCACATATCACCGGAACAACATCCAATATATACATCGGCTGTAGCAAGCCATGGTCGACCTAAGATCAAGGGATGTCCTCCTACTAGATTCTTTGGCTGAAGCACAATGAAATCAGCAGGATATTCCCAAGATCTAATGAGATGATCACATTTTCCAATACTACTTCTAGCTTAATTTTAGATCTATATGCCAATTCAAGCACAGTGGGGGTAGGGCGAAGATGAGATAACCGAAGTTGATCCATGGTTTGCTTAGTCATGACATTAATGGTTGCCCCCAAGTCTATAAGAACATTACCAATCTGAACTGAGACAACAAGGTTTCTAGGGTTAGTATATTTTTCCATACACACACATCCTGTCATCAACTCCATTTCCCTACCAACATTGTTTTGGGGTTCCAATCTCTTCCTCCCAGGTTTCTTGAGACAGAGTTCCTTAATAATCTTAGTGAATATAGGGATCTCTTTGATGGCTTGGAGAAAAGGTATCTTAATGATAATATTCTAAAGCTTTGATGCCAAACTAGTCTTAGAAATAGGCTCACTTCTTTCCATTACTAGAGTCTCTGGGAAGGGAGGCTGGTTGGAAGAAGGTGGCAAGGATTTAGAGGGTAAGGACTACTTAGTGACGACGTTTGGAAAATGATTAAGAGTTTCATCTTCTTCTTTCTCTTCAATAATCACTCTAGGATGCTTGTGATTTTCTGATGTCACAATCCTTGCCAATATTAATTGAATATCATGAACCCCAATTGAAACAGATTGGTACTCGAATAAAGGTGGGTTTCTTTCATATATCATTTGCACTGCTTTATTATTGTTAGGATTGGGCATAGGTTGAGCAGGAAACTGAGGATCTCAAAAAGGTGGAGGTAAGGGTAATTGTGGAGTAAATTGACTCGAAGGTTGAGCTATTAGATAAGGTGCATGTGTAGATGGATATGACTGCATGGGTGGCTAGTAGGAATATGGAGAATGAGTTGGCCCTCTCCAACCTTGTTGCCATGGTTGAGAAGGTTGCCCATGCTAATACTGGTTTCCATACTACCACTGCTGATTAATGTTAATATAAGAATATGCATGTGAATTATAACCAAAATAGTGTGGAGAAAATTTAGGAGCCATACCTGCACCTACCTGAGGCCAATTTCCTTTTTCTCCCACAACATACAAGTATTCAGATTAAGGCTATCCCCCTGTAAATATAGCTTTAAGTCCTGGTATAGAGGGACATTTTTCTGTGATATGGTCTTCTGCATGAATAGGACACTTATTATCTTCTTTCAAATTAAGAGGACATTCTTTAGGAGGATGCTTGTCTCTACATTTAGGACAAAAAATACTTAATGACTCTTGTTCCTTCATGAGCTTTTGTTGAAATTTTAAAAAGTCTAACTATTTGGTAACAATATTCATTATATCAATTTTCATGTTTTCCATTTTATTTTCTAATCGAATAATCATTGCATCAGTAGATTTGGTTTTTCTATTTCTATTTCGAGTTTCTCTACAAAATCTATACTGATTCCTTGAAAAGTTCCTGCATAATTCACAAATTTGTTTGAAAGTTTGCTGAGAAATATCACCTTGTCCTAACCGATTTAAATTATTTCTAGCATTATCATTAAGTCCTCTTAAGAACAAGGTTGTAATAGTACTGGAATCAAGCTTAAGTTTCAACCTTTGTAAAATATATAGAAATCTTTCTAGATAGTCTTCAAGAGTTTCATCATCATCTTGTATGATTGTAAAAATCTCATCCTGCATGTCCCGAGTTTTGTAATATTCTTGATATTTAGATAAAAAAACTCTCTTCATCTGCTCCCAGGAGGCTTCGGTGTTTCCTCCTAACCCCTTAAACCAGCGCAAAGTTGAGTCTTTGAGAGTAACAAGAAATAATCTTAGCTTTTGGGCATTAGTTGAATAAATCATAACTTCTACACAAAATATCAAACTCGAATAGAAAAGAGTCAAGATCTTCATGAACTTTACCATAGAAATGAGGGAGAGCTGATGATGGAATGTTCTTCATTTGTGCCACAGTATCGGGGTCCACAATTGCAAACACAAAAGTGGATTGTTCCCCACTTACCTGGTTTTCATCAATCTTTTCCCAATGATCTTCACGGTTTTCCTGTTTCCCTCTTGCTCCCAACAGACTTAACAGCACCTGAGCTATTGTTACTAGAATCTAGGTTGATTATTTCTGCGTGATGGGTTTGAATTGGATTGGGCTTCATGCTCACAGAAGGAGACCCAATATGAGAATGGCTTTTAGAGTTCTTCCAGCCCTTAGTGGGCTTTGAACCCCTACCTTTTCTAGGCATTCATTTCAAAAAAAGAAAGAAAAATAAGCAAAACAATTTCTAATAAAAAATGCTATCAGAAATCAATCAACACCAGTAAAATTCCTTCAAAGAAATTTTTCAAAAAATACTGCAAAAATGAAGGAAAAATTACCTCTATAGTATAATCAGAAAATTCTTACCAAATCAAATCCCCTCCTTGGGAATGGTTCCAAAATGTTGGGTGCAAGTATTGCACTTAAGCAAACTCCTCAACACTTAATTGTCAACCCGGGGGATTCGTAAACTTAGAGATGAAGCACATGCAAGTCTAGAGATGGTATGAATATTTTTAATATCAATCCCTACTTTCTTTAAAGGAAAGATTGAAGAATTCGACTAAAGAAAGAAAACGAGCAACTTGAATGATAAAAATAATCTAAGACTAGAACAAGAAAGAATGCATTTGCAAAAGAGATTAAAGATAAAGGAGTAATCACTCTAGATGACTATTTATTAACTACTAAGCATGTGTTTTTCAAAGACACTTTAGCAATCTCAACAGATGGGCCCTTCAAACTTGCTTATATAGAGATTTCCTTCTTGCACTAATCTATCTTGCATTAGTGCAATCTCCCTGCACTAGTGCAAGAATAGATTTTTATGCAGAGGGTATAAATGGTGTCTATACTAAAAGTGTTTTCCTTCATACAAGGGCTTGAACATTCTCAAGTTCAAAGCACTAAGATCCCATGGCAAGAAACTGGTTCTTGCACCAAATCAGAGCTTCTTACACTTTGTATTTAATTCTTGAAATAAAAGCTTAACTACTGCAAGTGTTGTGAAATCAAATTGTAGACATAAAAATGAATGTTTATAATTCTCATAGAATGCAAAAAAAAGAAACAATCCTTTTAATTTATCCTGTCATGAAGCAGTACTAAAAGCAGGAAAACTCCTGGTAAGTAAGCTAAGGAAAAGCTTACTGCATCACACCAACATGCACTGGTGCAGGTTCATTTCTCCTACTTTTACCAGGTGGGAAAAAAAAATCAAATAGAACTATAGAAATTGAATAGCACACCAATGTGCACTGGTGCAAGGTGATTTCTCTTGCCTGGACTAGGTGAGGAAAACCAAATCAATCAAAACTAAAAGAAATGAATAGCACACCAACATGCACTGGTGTAGGGTGATTTCTCTTGCTTGGACCAAGCAGGGAAAACCAAATCAATCCAACTACAGGAAATGAATAGCACACCAACGTGCACTGGTACAGGCTAGTTTCTCCTACTTGGACTAGGCAGGGAAAACCAAATCAATCAAACTACAGGAAAATCAATTCTAACTACTTCACACTATGGATCCGCTTTCATTAAAATAGGAATTCATGTGTTGTACATTAAATCACACTTAGTAGTATAAACATGAATTATAAGAACAAAACATCTGTTAAACGTGTTGGGTTGGCTGGGCCCTAGCCAACAAACAGGTTTCCCTTTTTAAATTGAAATTCTACTCAGCACTTTATCAATACATCAAATTTTAAACAAAAATATGATTCATGAAAACATAAGGCAGAGCTCCTTTCTTATTAATTTAGAGAGGCAAATACATGTGTGATTACACAGTCCAACCCAGATTTGGGCGATAACAAAAATACAAGCCTGTTACCACCTTCCTGGTTATATCTCTGTTCTATACAAACATATCAAAAACTATCTTGTCCTATTTACATTTCACATTATATAGATCCTTGGTCGAAGGCCAAAAGGATTGTTTAACCAATTACATAACTAATAAGTAGAAGTTAGCTTTCGACCTTCAAAATTAAGCAATTTAGCAAAACTGGTCGTAGCCAATGTCTAGTTGTTCGTTCTTCATAAATTTGATCTCAACTATCTTCGGATTGCCTTGCTATCATAGCTGGAGCTCGGTTTCCTTCAAATCTAACGTGTTGTCGTGGTTGAAGCGGCAACAAACAAGGCAGTGATCAAGGAGCTTCGGATCTACTACAAAGATTCACTGTGCCGGCACTAGTGTGAGATCCGATCCTACACTAGGATCAGCAGTCATGGTAAGCACTTGACTATCAAACAACATTGGAGATATCAATAAGTTACAAGGGTTATTCAAAGCAATAAATCACGCAATAAATAATTAATTAATGCTAAGTTAAGTTAAAACTATGAAATATAAAGTTCATGTGAAATATGTCATCATTCTTTGACTAGTGCAGGATGAGGGTGTGTAAGAGAAGTGAAACAACAGTAAATGGTTATGATTTAGGAGGGGAAAAATGGTCAAAAAGGAGAAAATTTGGGGGCTAACACATACTTCCCATGGAGCTTTATAACTTAACTCGATGCAGTATTTACAATGAACAACCTGCTAAAATGCAAAACAAATATGAAAAACATAAAAACATGATAACCATACCACTTATTGAAGCTTTATTATAAAGCTCATTGCAGTATTTACAATAACAACTGTACATAAAATGTACATATACTGAAACTCCTTTTCCTTAACTCGAAAAAAATGAAGGATACATATCCCACATCTGATCATTCATCTCCCATGTAGCTTTATCAGGCATAAAGTGCTTCCATTTCACTTTAACTTTCTCAATTGCTTGATTTCAGGGCATGAGTTGTTTCTATTGCAATCTGCACTGAGGTTCTAGATGGATTTATCCTTCTGGCTCTGCTTGTAATACAAACTAGGCAATCACATGATCAACATTCTTCACATATTTTTTAAGAAATGAAATATGGAAAACATCATGGACTTTCATTTTCAGAGATAGCGCAAGTTTGTTTCCCACTGGTCCAATCCTCTCAAGGATCTCGAAATGCTTGAAATATCGAGGTGAAAGCTTGGCACATGACCCAATCCTCAACGAACTCCTCTTGGAATTTATGTGCAAGTACACATGCTCCCCAACCTAAAACTCCTTAAATTCCCCCTGTTCATTTGGATAAGTCTTTTGTCTATCATTTGTTGTCTTTAGATTCCTTTTGATAACCTGTATTTTTTGTTCCATTTATGCCAATAGGTTCTGTCCTATCATTACCCTATTTGATGTATAACTCCAACTGATGGGATTATTAAAACTTCACCCATAAAGTGCCTCAAATAAACCCATATTCAGTGGCTCCTGATACCCATTGTTGTAAGCAAACTCAACCAATGGAAGATACTTCTCCCACCCCTTCTGCTCGTGAATCATGTACATTGTTAACATGTCCTCCAGAATATTGTTGATCCTCTCCATCTGTCCATTCTTTTGTAGATGATAAGTTGTATTGAAGGCCAACTCTATCCCAAGACCTACAAACAACTGCTTCCAAAGAAGTGAACTTGGAATCTCTGCCAGATATAATATTCTTAGGAATACCATGCAATCCCACTATCCTCGTGATGAAGACCTAAGCTACCTCACTAGTTGAATAAGTAAACATTACTGGAATAAAATGAGATACCTTTGTCAACCTGTCAACCACAGCCATGATAGAATCATGTTGTCTAGATGTTATCAGAAAATCTATGATGAAGTCCATGGAAATAACCTTCCATTTCCACTAAAGAATTGGAATCGTCTCTAGTAAACCACCTGGATGCTTACACTCTACTTTTACTTATTGACAATCCAAACACCTTGTGATGAACTCATCTACTTCTTTCTTCAAATTTGGCCAATATTAGAATTTATTCATAGATTTCAAAGTATTTTGATATCCTAGATGACATGAATATGACTTAACATGAAATTCCTGCAAGATAATCTTGTTGACTCATTTTTGTCTGGTACATAGATCTTGTCCCTAAATCTCACCAAACCATCTGACATGAGATGATAATCCACATCTTATTCACCTGTACCCTACTTTTGTAACCTATTCTTAAGCTCCCTGTACATGTCATCCTATTGTCCTTCTTGTAATATCTGATCTTGTAACATTGTCCCATATGTACTCATATTTTCTATGTGATTTACTTGTACTCTTCAACTAAGAGCATCTATAACCGTGTTCTATTTTCCCTTAATGTACTTGATTTCGAAGTCAAACTCACTAAGTGTGGTCAACCATCTAGCTTCCCTGGAATTCAAATTAGGTCGGTCAAACAAATATCTCATCCCACTGTGGCCACTCATCAACACAAACCTTCTGCCAAGAAAATAATATCTCCACATCTTCAAAGCATGGATGATCGTTGCCAACTCAAGATAATGAGTCACATAATTCTTCTCATACTCATTTTGTTTCCTTGACTCGTAGCATACCACATGTCCCTCTTGCACCAGAACTCCACCAAGTCTTCTCTTGAAAACATTTGTACACACCATGAACTCTTTATCTGGATCTACAATCTTTAGAACTAGAGAATTAATAAGAAAAATTTTCAATTGCTCAAAACTAGCTGCACATTCCTTTTTTATTCAAATTTATTTATTTTCCTCTGCATTGATGTGATAGGATAGGAAATCCATGAGAATTTCTTGATGAGCCTACTCTAATAACCCGCTAACCCCATGAATCATATGAACTCATCCACATTCCTAGGAATTTCCCATTCCATGATAAACAATGTAAACTTTGAAATGGGAACTATAAACGCAAAACGGGAACTCTAGCTAAAAAAACCCAAAAAAACATGAAAAACAGTGCTAAAAATGAAAAGTGTGTATACTGGAACGATGGTTTTTCTTTAGGGTCAATTTTAAACATTTCAAAAAAAAACTAGTGAAACCAAATTTTTATGTGCAAAAAAACAGTTGTTTTTGAGGAAAAAATACACTAATGTTTTTGGTAGAATAACATTTTTCTTTCCTAAGTATAATTTCAACATGTTTTAGTAATGGCGATAAAGATAAAATAATGGGATCTGAAACACATTAAAATTCTATTAGTTTTCATCCATGTTGTTAAACATATAATAACATGACACTAAAGATTGTTAAAATTCTAATCGTTTTCAACCATAACATTAAAGATACAAAAAAAATTGGAAATTTTTCAATCATAAAATTAAAAAACCATGACATTATGGACAAATTATATGACTTAATTAATCAAAATTTCATTATTTGTAGATTGAATGAAACATACATTATATCTCTAATTTATTGTTGCATTGTAGATATTCTAAATAATAGAAATCATCATAATTAAAACATATAATACAATAACATAAAAATGACTCATAACTTCTAATTTAATATCATATGGAAATCAAAATTTTTATTTCAAGATACGATGCAAACATCAGATATATAAACTATCTTAGATAGTTATTCAAAATCACTCATATTTTCTTGCACACCATTAAAATTCGCATCTTCATGTTGGCATTATGGTTCTGGTATAATTATATGTTTCAGATGTTGTACTTGATGGAAACGCCCATGGAATGGCTCTCATTTTTGATGAAAATAAAGAAGTATGCAGGAGAACAGTTCAGGAGGTGCGTACCCACAGGTATTCCGTGCAGGGATCGCGTCCAAATACGTGGGTTACCCATTCATGGGGTGCGTACCCCAGTGCACACACTTCAAGGCAGTAAAGCGCCCACACATGGGGTTTCTCATGGTATTTAGCCGATGGTATTGTGTTATCATGGTTTTGGCCCGTGGTATTGTTTATTTTATTATTATTTTTGAGCCCCATGATCCTTGATTTGAGGAAGAGCATGCCTATATAAAGCTAAGGAGATCATTTGGCTTGAGTATCTTTTGAGTATTGAATATCTTAAGATCAGATCTATTGGGTTCTCGGTTTAAAAAAAAAAAGCTTGATCTATAGAAGAGAAGTTGAAAGCGAATCTGTGAAGGGTGGTTTCTCGAGTGCAAGATTAGATCTGAGTATCTGACTGTATTTTGGCCCTAATCAGAGGTGCGCAGGTGATCAACAGTGGTAGTGCGTGGGTACGCAGAGGCGACAAAGGTGAAGTGCGTGGGTACGCAGCGCGTCAGTTCTTCAGGTGCGTGCTTGTTCTCTAAGTACGCGGCGCGACAATGTTTTGGGTGCGTACTTGCAGTGACAGTACGCGGCGCATTAGTTCTTCTGGGTGCGAGCCTGCCTTGCAGTACGCGGCGCGATAGTACATTTGGGTGTGTACTGTACGCAGATTAGTGAAAGGAGCATTGCGTGGACCCGCAGTACAGCAGAAGGAACTCTGCGGGTATATGCAGAGAGGCAGAAGGTGAAGTGCGTAGCGACGTAGGCCAGTAAAAAGAAAACCTGCATATCTGTGTTAAGATCTTCTGTTGGTTGAATTTTTCTGTTGATAAGGTGTTCTGGGTTCTGTTCTGTTATTGTTGATATGGTTATTACAGCTGACTGTATAAATTACATGTACTTGATGATCATTTGATGTATATGGATCCAGTTTGAAAATTTATGAAAAGTGGTCCTTGAAAAGAAGTAAGGGGGTTGTAGCTCCCTTCCAGGAGAGATTGGAAAACGAGAGAGAGTTGTAGCTCTCTGCAGGATGCAACCTGCGTACTGGTAAATGACTGCACCAGTACAAGACCATTGTAAAAGGAGTTTCTAATTTGAAAGAAGATAGAGACATATTGCAGCAGGTGGCTTTCACCCACATTGGGT
>APFE030174162.1:120610-150267 GCA_000404065.3 Pinus taeda | reverse complement strand
AGGGGGTTGTAGCTCCCTTCCAGGAGAGACTGGAAAACGAGAGAGAGTTGTAGCTCTCTGTAGGTTGCAGCCTGCGTACTAGTAAAGGACTGCACCAGTATTGTAAAAGGAGTTTCTAATTTGAAAGAAGATAGAGACATATTGCAGCAGGTGGTTTTCACCCACATTGGGTTTCCACCTTATATCTGGTGTTCTTTGATGTGACTGTCTGCTTTTCTTATTCATGCTCATGGTTTATGGTATTGGTATGCAAATATAATTCAAAGTATAAATAAGAAAGATTTGGTAAAAGAATAAGATAATACTGATTCACCCCCCCTCTCAGTATTATTGTCAACACTTCATACGAATGACTGGATGCAGATGAAGATGTTCCATATTCTTGTCTTTCATCAACTAGTGCCCCATCTGAGTCCACATGCATGGCCACCATTTCAGGTTTCAAAATTCTTCTAGATCTTTGATTGGTTTCATCAGACTCCCATCTCAACATTGTTCCTTCTGGTAACAACCTTTTCAATAACTCTATTTTCTTGAAGCGAAGAGTTCCTCTCTTTGTTAAATTGAAGTAATAAACAAGTATGTCATCTTCCTCCAATTTTAAGAGGTTTATGTGGTGATGATTTATATTTGTACCCTTTCTTTTTCTCTTTCTGCCAAATTTTTTATCAACTACCATCTCTGGCTTATACACACCATTGGATGGGTGTGTATTTGTGGCATACCAATGTACTTCAACACCTGTAACATCTTCAATTTTTGTAATAACCTTTATAACCTTAGCAACCCAGAATGGGTAGCCATTGGGATCTCCATCTTCTAGCACTACGATCATGCAAACTTACTTAATATCATGTATTGAACCCCTATAAAGTTCTTCCATGGCTTCACTTGTGCACGAGATCTTCTAGAACCAATAGAAATCTCTCTTTCCTCTGCCTGTGAAGAATTAATAATACCTTGAGATTGTTTTTACTCAACAATGTTTCTTTCCTCATGTTCATTTGACACATTTTGTGGCCAAATAAATGGATTTTTCAAAGGTATATCTTCATTTGTTGTTCTTGAAATGATATCACTTTCAACATTGAAAAAGGACTCCCGTCAAACTGAGTCAGTGATGTCAAAGTACTCAATTGAATATATAATAATTTTTTTAATTTCTTCTAGACAATCAAATAATTTATATCTCTATTTTGTCTGCATGCATTATGAACTTTAGCAACTGATTGTAATAACAATATATTTGATGCAAATATTGGATGATCTGGAATGAACTTCAAAAATTCCAAACCTAATGACGATCCCTATTCTGATATTGTTGAATACTTCTTGCACCATATTAGTGTTTTCCCATCAATTTCTTTGATACGAAATTGATGTTGGAAGCTAATTTAATTAAGTTGTTCAATTCATTTCTCCTCACCATGCGGTCCTAGTATAAACATTTGCATGTCAATAGTTTCTTCCAACACATCAAATGTAGGTTCACACATCTATGATTTATTAGTACATTCAATTAATGATGGCAAGATCCAAACTTCTTTCCTCAATGTGACTGAAAAACGACTGAACACCTGATCAATATGGTCATGAGTGTGCCCAACAAGAAGGAAACCAACCTTTACCTTCTGGAAATTTCTCAATTCAACAAGCATGTTTAGATATCCAAAAACAATTTGATTTTTGTTTTCACTGCAAGTGTTGTCCAATTGTAGATACAAAACTTCAAGAAGATTACTAGACAAATGAGAAAGCACATCATGAATTATGGTTATTGTCATATTTGCATCATTATGAATATTTGGGGTTGTGAAGTACACCTTTGGCGCCATTTTCCCATTGAAGACCATACAACTAACCAAGTGATATTGAATGAAATTTTTTTCCTATAAAGTTTTGGGTGTGCAAACAAAATGCGGTAAAAGCATTTTCTTCTGGTCCATACCATCAATTATCAAACCCTAGTATTTATTCAGATTATCATAACACTTATTTCAATGTTTTTACAACCTTTTACTTTCACTTGTTTGCTATTTGCGATGCTCCTAAAGTTCTTTGACAATGGAATCTACACAACATGAAAGAAAGCCATTAAGAAATACGCTTTCATAGTTTATGGTTATACAATTTTAAAAGTTAAAGTTATGAATGACTACCTCTTTCTAACCATTCACGTTTATCTCTTTTTTATTTAAGAGAAGCACATGTACTGCAAATCCCCATCCTTGTATTCTTAGGAATACAAACATTGTTGAATTTTTTCTTTCCTACCTTCACAAAATATTGATATGTAATAAATCAACCATGTCCCTCAGCACCTTCTGCATGTTCTTTGTATAAGTTGTATATTTCTCGTCTTGATAAATTATATGGATATGTATTGTCTCTCTATTTGGCATACATTCTCCATGCTTTGAAAAAAATTCTTTCATCCATGACATTGTAGTATTTGATAGTGGCCCAAACTATCGTTTATGACGTACTTCTGAATAAAATGTGGGACCCTTTTCTAAATTTTCTTGGATTCTTGAGAGACGAAAATTACCTATTGAATGAAACATTTTGAAATCCTTTCTACAAATAAATAAAGACCCAATATGATAATCATAACCTAACAATGTAGATTGCATGCACCCCACTAAATATGAATTTTGCATGCTTTTATTCATTGAAAAATATCTCTTCCTTTTCTCTAATGCAAACTTGAAATCCATATGTTTCAAGCAATATTTTTGATAGCATTGACTTGAAATGAGAGTGCTGATAGAACTTCTTCTCATCAAATATTCTGCTCTACCCCTTGTATAACTAGAATATCTTAGATTGATATGAAAAGGTCTGCTCCTAATCCTTGATACAATACTTCTTGGCAACATCTCCATCATTGGATCATCATTTGTATAAGAATTTTCATCATCATTTTGAGGAATGTTATCCTTACTATGATCATTTATGCTTTTGATATACTAACTTGGAGGATATTCTTAATCTTCCCCTTCTTCGGTGCTATTGTTATAGCCCTTAGAATTAGGACTAAATGGAAAATTTGACTCAATGTTTATAGGATATTTTTCCTCATGTGCATTGTCAGTGTTTCTCTCACAGTCCATAGGATTAGGACTACGTCAAAAATGTGATTGTTTACTTACATAATGTTCTACATCCTACCCTTCGTCACTACTACTCTCATAATCCTTAGGATTAGGACTAAGTGCTTCATCTTGTACTTCGTCACTACTTCTCTCATAGTCCTTAGGATTACGACTAAGTGGAAACTGTGACTCGTTATTTATTTGAAAATCTTCATCATGTTCTTCACCACTTTTGCTCTCATAGTCATAGGATTAGGACTAAGTGGACACTGTGACACTCTATTCATCTGAAATTATTCATCACGTTCTTCAGCACTACTTCTTTCTTAGTCCATAGGATTAGGACTAAGTAGACATTGGCACACTCTATTCATTTGAAATTCTTCATCATGCTCTTCATCACGATTGCTCTCATATTCCATAGGATTAAGACTAAGTGGACACCATGACACTTCATTATTTTGAGTTTCTTCATCATGTTATTCATCGTTGTTGCTTTCATAGTCCATAGGATTTAGAGCAAGTGGACACTGTGAGACTCTATTCATTTGAAATTCTTCATCACTGCTACTCTCATAGTCCATAAGATTTGGACTAAGTGGACATCGTGACACTCCATTCTTTTGAAATTCTTCATCATGCTCTTCATCATTGTTGTTGTCATAGTCCATAGGATTAGGACTAAGTGTACACTGTGGCACTCCATTATTTTGAAATTCTTCATCATGCTATTCATTACTACTACTCTCATAGTTTATAGGAATAGGACTAATTGGACACCGTGACACTCCAGTCTTTTGAAATCCATCATCATGCTCTTCATCACTGTTGCTTTCATAGTCCATAGGAATAGGAGTAAGTGGACATTGTGACACTTCATTCTTTTGAAATTCTTCATCAGTGCTACTCTCATAGTCCTTAGGATTAGGACTAAGTGGAATAATTGACTCTCTATTCGGAGTGGAAGAATTTCTGTTATATTCATCAGTATGAATAGAGTTGTTATGCAACGAAGATTTTGATGCTTCACAAAGAGAAACTTCACTATCGGAAGAATCCATGCCTTTCAAACAGAAGAGATTGAATGATACAAATACAAACTTTCCTAATTATAATATATAGCTTAAATAATGAAAACTTCCCTCCAAATTGTTTCTCCAAATTTTTTCCCTCCAAAAAGTTTGTTTCATGTATTTCCCTCCATAATTTTCTTCTACAATTTATTGAAACATTTTAACTAAAATTTTATTACGAAATAAATTTTTAAATTAAAATTATAAACTAAATCTTTTACCTGAATTAATTTATTACTTAAACTAAATAATATTTACTAGACAATTGAATGCTTTTTTTATTTTTTATTATACTTTCTAAAACAAACTAATCCCACATTCACCGTGCTGTAAACAATTCCATAATGTTTGCTTTATCATAGTTCCCTATTTCGCCATAACAAAATTTACATCTTAAAATTTATAAAAACAAATTAATCCCACATTAACCGTATGATAAAACAATTCCATAATTTCCGCTATATAATAAATCTCATTATCACTATTCTTCACATCACATCAAGGTTTTTCGAGGTTCGTTAAAAGACTTGGAGCAAATAGGTGGAGCAGCTACATTGCTATCAAAAACATATTCAACGAAGGATTATTGCATTTGAAATGTTAGTTTCTTTTTTGTTGTGTGCAACTTTTAAAATTGAATAAGTTTAATGAATTTTGCTTTTAGAAATTAAAATTTTCAATGATACATATTTACCCACTATGTCCGAAGTGGGCATGGTGGGCCTGATCATTCTCCCAGTGGCCAAACAGGCTCATGGGGGAGGGGTGGGGGGTTGGTTGTCCAACCCCGGCCCACCCTGGTGGCCTAACGACCGGATGGGGCGACAGGCCGTTAGGCTGTCAGGGGCACCCAAGCCCCTCGCCCCACCCTGGTGGCCCAACGACTGGTCGTGGCAACGAGTTGTTGGGCTGTCAGGCAGGGTGGGGGGATGAGGTTGGGGAGGGGGGCAGTTGTTGGGTTGCCAGGGTGGGTTAGGGGCCCAGTGCCCATCCCCTTGCACCACCCTGGCAGGCCGATTTCCGAGGTGGGGAAACAAGGGGCTATATTTTTTAAATTTCTTATTTAGTTTTATTTTTTTTTAAATTGTTATGTTTTAAAGAATTGCTTATCATTTATAAAAAAAAATTGTTAATTGAAGCTATTATTTTTTGTAACTTATTGATTTACATATGTGTCTTTTTTCGTAGGAAAATGGCTTCAAAGAATACTTCTGTAAATCTTTCTAGACCAACGATGGTTAAAGGTGTATCCTCAAAAAACATTGTTGAATGAACCAAACCTGAGCTGATAACTACAAATCTTTCAAGTGCCTCAAACGATAACAAGATTATTTCATACTAGAAGAAATCAAAAGAAGTGAAGCTTCCAGAAAATGTATGGTATGTGAAAGAAAGAGAAAGCGAAGATTTACAAATATATCTATATGTTGAAATACATAACTATAGTGCAATTTACGAGGTGTTGGGTGTTAGGTTCCTATACCAATAGGAGTCATAATTTTTGAATGGTTGAGATTAAACCTGTAATATGTACATACCTTTATTTTATGCAAATGTTTTCCATATTCAAAAAAATAAAAAATGTAAAGAGGGTATGTCCTAAAAGAAAAATCAAAGGACAAAAAGAATGAAAAAGTCAAAAAATATGAAAAATATGAACCCCAAGAAAAGAAAAGACCATGAAAATGTGCAAGTTAAAATGCCACTACTATTTACTTTTTGTGCAAAATAAATGATTGTGTGCAGTTTGTAATCTTTGCCACAATCCATGATAGTCAAAATGTTTAAGCTTGACTATTTCATGTCTCAATTTCATGTCCAGAGATAGAGTATAAAATCTAACCAAATTGTTTAACCTTAGCATATAAGTAGATAAGTAGAGTAAATAAAAGGAGCATAACTGTTTAATCTAAGCCCTTGGATGTAATAAGGTTAGATTTAGTTAGTTTATTGTTGTAAAGAAAAGAAAATTCTTTGATAAGGGTTTGCTAGCTCAAATGCACCATAATAAAGGGAAGTAAGAATGGTAGTATGAATAGGTGGGTAAGTAGTAGAAAGGTTGTAGAATTTTGATGATTGATTAGGCAAAAGCATGTGTATCATCTTTTTCATCATAAAAGTTCCAAATGTGAATGGGCACTCAAGCATGTAGATGGATAGTCAATTAATCAATTTCCCTCATTCATTTCACCTTTTACTTAACTAAATTCCCAAAATAAAGATCAAAGTACTTACAACCTTAAATCAAAAAGGCTCAAAGCATTTTTCTGACTTTTGGAGGGACCAGACCCTCAGCTCAATGACTTATAGGCAATAAGTACTAAGTCCTCTCATAAGCATTCATTCCCCCCTTTAGTTCATTCATTTTCCCTAAATAATATTATTTCCTAAGGTTAATTCACTTTTACTTAGGAAAAGTATTTATTCCCCCACATAACTCTTTTTCATATAAAAAACCCACAAAAAACACTATATCTGAAATTTTATTGGAAAACATTAAAAAAATGAAAATCATATGCTTAGGGTATGGTGCCCCTTCTACTCATTTGACTAAATTATTAGCTTATTAAAAAACCCAATTAAATCCCAACCGATACCTTAACCCCCGCCTTAACCTCGCATTAAACCAAAATTGTCGTGATTAAATACCCATCAAGTCCCCCATTACCTTCCATGCAACTCCATTGCCCGACCACCACATGATCCCTCCCCTCCCTATCTGATGGCCTGTGTTGATTTCGAAAGGGCCTGAAATCCAAACGTTACCCACCCAAAATGGGCTATTCTCTGCTGGGCCCCTGAGGCGATGTGGCACTCGGTGAATGGAATCGGGTGGCCTCCCCCCAACACCACTGAGCGCCCAAAAGTTGTGTGAAGCAAACCACTTACCACCAACCCGCTACACGTCAAAATAACCATTGTTCACCCGTACCCGCCAAATTGACTTTCCACCCAAAAAACCAAAAAAGACCCAAATTATTGTTTTTATCATTTTTCAATTGAAAACTTCCATGCACGCACCTGCAAATGTTGAAAGCTGCCAACCCATGTACAATTGCACCGTGAAGATGCCATAAAGCTGCCAGATTACCTTCCAGCCTACTTGAAACTTTTTTGATCATTTACAATTTTCGTTCACTTGGTTCAGACCCAGTTTTCTTCAAATTCCAAGTATTTAACCGAGAATCCATTGAAAACCCTGTCAATTTCTGAGCCAGTCACTAAGTTTTCTTATTTGAAATTAAAGGGAAACTCTAGTAACTAAACCCACCTGGAATTGAACCACATTTTCCACAAAAGACTGACAATTTACCTTCCCCATTCTCAAATCCACAAGAACTGAGAATGTCTGCTCCAATTTCCATGGATGTCAAATCAATTTCCACTCCTCGCCTTGACATGGACCACCTTCCCCTTGCTGAGAAAGATTTCTTAATCAAGGACACCTCTGTCCTTGAATTCCCTATCAAACTATACTATCGATATAGAAACCAATACCTAAACAATGTTGATAAAATAGGTCTCTGGGAGTCTAATTTTCCCAAGTATCAATTCCTTGAGATACATATCTTTCCAAAAATTGTACATTATTTCCATGCAAACTACATCCCCAACCAAAGAGCAATGATGTCCCCAAACCAGACTATACTTTTCACCATCACTACTGAATCAATTAATGAAATGCTGCAACTTCGACTAGGGAAAAACCTAACCCCTATTTCAATTAGAGACCTATTAGACCATTTCCCCAAGCTTACCACTATAAATCTTGCTGAGATGTTTCAAACCTTCATCAGGGAGGAAAAGCATATCCCAAAATATCCTCCCCCATATGTGTCTACCATATTTTCCCCATTTGGTTAGGACATTGTAGCAATGATTTCTAGTGCCTTAGGATACACCACCAATGCGTATATAGATGAAATCATCTTAGCCTTCATGTCCATCTTCACTCCAGGATAGCCTCCTACTATCATGTGTGATTATGCCATGTCCATAGCTGATAGGATGAATGAAAAAATTCTTAGAATGAGTAATGAAAGAGTATTCAAGTATTCCTCAGTTTTGTACCATCTTTTTCTATATTACCAAGCTGACAAGTTCCCCTTCACTCTCCAAAAGCTTTATACTAAAGGTCATCCTAGGTCAGTGATCTTCTGGACTCCTCTGATCCATAAGCATGACTCCCCATATCCATACACAGAATTCATAGATCTTTTTGTACATCCTATAGTAACAATGTTTTTAGGAAGTGCCCCTCCAAGAATCAGTTCAGATATCAGGAGGATCCTGTAGCTTTCAAAACAACACAAAGTGGGAGATTGGTACTTGTAAAAAAATCACATTGAAATTAGGATATATGGCTATGAGTTGGCCCCATATAAATTACCCAGATACCTCCCAATGAGGTTATTTTATATGGTGTACTATAGGCAGATAATCAATTTAGATGAGGTGCATTTTGTTAAAGCCAAAAAGAAGGCTCAACTCAGTGTCAAAGATCAACTAGGCCCCTTTGTGTGTAATAGTCGAGAAGCTGGAAAGGAAGCAAAGAAAATCCTTCAAAGACTTAAAATAAAATATAGCTTCATGTGGAGATATGATCCCTTGGACTTCATCTGCAACAGAAGATAGAAAAACAAGATGTCTCCCTACATTCACCACCAAACCCCTGAAATAGAAAAATATGCAAATAAATTGGAATTCGTGGAGAATACTTTAGTGGACAGGGATAACACTTAAGTTGTTGTTGAAAATTCTCTAATTGATCTAGATAAATACCTTGATGAGAGTTATTTCCTGTAGGTTCCAAGAGGATGTTAGGTCCAAGAAGAATCTCAAGTATAAGGAGAATCATAGGAACAAAGTGAATCACATGTAGAAGAAGAATCCCAGGAGGAAGAAGAGTTAGAATAACCAGACCTATCAGAGGAGTTAACTCAAATAGGCATACCAGAACCCATCATGAGTACTCCCCCAATCTTGCAAACTCTGCTAAATGAGGAGAAAATCCTAAAAGGAAATAGGGAAGAGGCCACTACTTCGGGAAAAGTAACTACACAAGCATATGCAGAGACCAGCCTAGTCAAAAGGCAAAGGATAAATCTTGACTCTAAATAGGAATTCATAGAATAAATAGTTGGGGCTACCAGCACAAAAAGAGAAGGAAGCGGGCATGCCACTCCCTTTGGTGGCACACTAGAACCTTTCACATCACATACTAAAATTTTGGAAAGGCAGCAAAGTGTTGAAGTTTCCTCATTTAGGACACCAGCTAACAGAGACCAAGACATTAGGGAAATATATAAGGACATAAAAGCTAGGAATGAGAGGCTAAAATCCCAAACTTATGCACAATACCTAAAGATGGCACCTACCAACCAGACAAGGCTTATGTGAGCCTATGATGTGAAAGAATGAAAAATGAAAATGAAATTTATTAAGCCTACTACTCAGCAACCAAGAACAGCAGCAGAATTCAACAAGATAAATTTTGAAGTACTGGCAAAGGACATTCATCATATTGACCAGATTGAGCTACACAAGCAGACAAGGGAGATGATTTACTCCACGATGACAGGGAAAGCCATCTTAGATCACAAATTGCAAAACTCCCTCAATAACATATCAGCTCAGTTCCAATTGGAGAAGGCCTCTTCACAGGCCAAAGACACCAAAATCAAGTCCAAAGGACTTAATCATTGAGTTGGGACATGATCCCAAAGATATAAAGGCCACTGAAAAATTGATAAAGAACAAGAATGATGACATAGCTGCTTTGAAGAAGCAACTCAAGGTTCCACCATTACATCATCCATAAACAACAAAAGTCCTGGAAACACAAAAAGGACAAGAAGAGCTTATCGACTTGGTCCTAAAGCTAAATGATCAACATAAATAAAGAGAGAAGGATTTAGACACATTGATTCAGTCCCAACAAAGTGACTTGGCCACCGCCTCTAGGACTGCCATTCCCACTATTTCTACTATAGTTCCTTCAACATTGGCAGCATCATTGGCACCCACTGCTCCACGTACCATAGCACTAGTAAACACCACTGAATCTACAACAGTAGGTACTTCAATAGAGAAAACAATAGAGCTAGTAAAAATCCATGGAGGATATGTCAATCCAGGCAGCAGAGCTCAAAAGGCTAAAGGAGAAAGTGGTAAGCTTAGAGATTGATTGCAAGCTTGCCAAAATTCAGCAGAGAGAAGAAACACAGAAATCCCTAAGGATGGGTGGGAAGATTAAGGTCCTAGCAAAATATTTAACACTGCAGAAGCCACTAGGACAGACCAAAGAGATGCTCTGGGCCAATATCATTGACGCTGTCAATGATATTTGGCCATTAATTCAAGTTATATTTGAGTAGACTGAATTGGTGAAAGAGGCTACTATGGCTATTCAAAAAGTAAGGGAAGATTTGGAGACCAACCTAAGGATGCAAATCGACTCATCCACTTCCTAAACAACAAGAACAAACATGAGCTTAATGAGCTTAGTGTAGAGGATAGGACCGAAGCCATCATAGAAGTTAAAAAAGTTCTTTCCAAAAGAAACCTTATGGTCAACTTAGAGGAAAAATTCCATAACATGCAGGTGGCCATTGACAGATTCATGGAAAAAGTTTAAATTTTGAGGGATAAAGGCCTTCCCAGTCCTATCGTCATCCATGATAAACTTATGACCCAATTGGACTAAACTGACAGACTAAGGAAGTTGACCAAGGAACAAGAAAGCACTTCAGGTATCAAAGCCTTGCCAACTGGAAAAGTATTGTATGATACTTTGGAGAATCTATTTTTTCTAGAGCATGAGGTGAAACATTTGTTTGTCACCGAGCCTAATTTTGCCAAATACATAGAGGTAGGTACAATCTACAGAATAATGCTCAAAGTAAAGTTACATGAGGATGAATGGTGGGAAAAAATGATAGATTTACTATAAGTTACAATAGTAAATCTAAAGGTAGTGAGATGAAACAGGTAAGAGACATATCAACAAGGTCAAAGAGTAACAGGTTAAAGAGTATCAGTGAAAGATTAAATATAAAGATGATTCTAGTGTACAAATATCCTCCAGCATAAAGGGCTCAAATTCAACTGCAACAGCCAGCACTACCACAATAAGAGGGACATCATGATGCAGTTTTCCATCTGTCCCTACCTTCATGCCTGAAGATATTTTGATTCCCTAGATTAAATCTCATATTGTTATGAGATATTTTGTAAACATTTTTTGTATAAATACTTCATATTTCGAAGTATTTAGGGTGGATTCCAAGACATTTCTATAGACTTTCTCTTTCAATTCCAAATTATATTGTATTAATGACTAGATTGGCTTACTGGATCATGGAATAAAGCTCAGATATTTTTCAGGATTCTTCTATAAAGAAAAAATCAAATAAGTATTCTCTCATGTATATTATTGTTTTTCCTTGTGTTTCTTAATAATCATATGTGTTTCTATGAAATATGGATGTTAAAGTAGGAATGATATTTCAGAAATTGCTTAATTGCACTTTGTCTTGACTCTTTACATTCTTAATGTTCTCTTCTAAACTATCTTAGTTAGGGAATTCTTGATTGCTCCCTTGCTTCTGTAGTTTCTCCCCCTAGTCTGTAGCAAAGGATTCTTAATCTCCCTTTTCTCATGATCACCTGCTTTTTTTCATTCTGATCCTAATCTAAGGATTCTTCATTGCCCTTTCACCCTGGTTAGAACCATATGATCCATTAAACCTAAAGATTTTCCTTTTTCTTTGCTAGCCTACCCCGTGAAAATTCCCTTTAATGATCTGGTCCAGTTATGCTATCCTTTGATTGACTCCATAGCCCAATGGCTTGAAGACCTAGCTCTATCCATCCATTCCAAGAATTCCACCACCCAACTTTCAATCTAAAATCAAAATCCTCATGAACACTAAGGACTAGCCTAAAATATAATAAAAATAAAGTTAAATCACAAAGAGAGAACCCTCTCTGTACTTAGGTTGGCTAGAAATTGAGTCTAAAAGATTGGTTTATGGTTACCTCAGATTATTCCTTCTTTTCCTAACTTCTAGGGAAAACTTCTGAGTGATAACGCTAGGAAAGGTCATAGACATGTGTTTGGTACTAGACAATGAAGTTGTTTATATACTTACAAAACTACCCAAGTCACATGAAAGGATTAAGTATCAGTTGTTATATTCATTGTATGGCATGAGAGAGGTATCTACAAAGTTGTGTAAACAAATCATAAATGAGATGACATAACATATTGTAATTATTATTATTTATATTTGTGTTTTGTGTTATTGTAATTATCTCATTATATTTTTATAACTTAGTTTTTATTGACATGTGATATTTTGTTTGACAAAATTTTGTTGAAAGTGTTTCAATTATGTTGGGAGGAATTCATTTCATAGAGCATGATATTATGAATGTTGTCAACAGTTTCTACTCAATGTCAGAAGAAGATATGGCAACCAAGCAAAAGGTAGTAATTCATGATGCTATAAAACTACATCCAAGGGATCAGAAAAAAAATGCCTCTAGTGGATAAATCTAGCAAAGGTAGACAAGTTACTTTTGAAGATGAGGAAGTTGAAATTGACACTAAAGAATATGTTGTCATTACTGAGGATGACATTAGAACTGCTGTTAGAAAGGAGAATAGTCGTAAAAGACCAAAAGTATCAATGCCCAAGAATAAATATGTTCCAGTTAGTGATGAGAATGTTATGAGGAAGAAAAGTAAAGTTGAACATTGTCAAGCAGTCATTACCAATAGTGAAGATCCTAGTGAAACTTCAAAAGAAAGCAGAGAAATCATTACACTAGAAGTTGATATAGGGGATGGCATTATTAAAACAAAACAAAATTCGATTCGACAGATCTTGAAAAAGACCAACTTAATTGAGGGTGGTCGTACATTTCATCTTAATGTGAGACAAATCTAACGCATGTGAAGGACAATGTAAATATCAAATCAGAAAGCGACACCACTTGCATGTTCACAACTTGAAGGCATTTATGAGGTACAATACATATGCTTATGTGGTTAATTATGTGCTTCTTGTGGGTCCAGTTCAAGTTACAAACAAATAAGTATTTGATAAGTCAAAATGTTTTGAATAAAATTATTATGTGCTTGGGGGAAACCATTATGTAGAATCTTAAAGACAATTGATGGAGGGATATCCCAATAACCCACATTTTGAAACAATGAAATGTATCATTTATGCTGATTTATCAGATATAGAAGCAAAGTTAGTAGCATGGGATCATAATTCAGATAATGAATATAGGATGTCTATGACTTTAATCTGAAGGTTTAGATTTATTCATAGTGAATTTGAAGAAAAATGTGGTGGGGATAAGATAAATCTTATTGTAGATTTCTGAAAGGAATGTTGTATGGAAATAGGCTATCAAATTGAGGAGAAAGTCAAATCAAAAGGTGACAAAGTAAATACTGATTTATTCAGAGGTATTGATAACCTTTTCCAGTTGGCATTTAGAACTAAAGGGATATGGGAATTGACTAATGATATTTTTAGCATGTGGGAGAACATTGGCATTAAAAATCAGAAGACCAAAACGTTTAAACCATTGATATGTAGCAACACTAAATTGGGTCTTGAAATGAAGCAACTTCCAGAAGATATGACTATCACACATTGGAGAGCATTGTAAGGAGTGAAAGGCGAAAAATTTGTCAAAGCAATATTATCTTATGTGAGATTAGGGGAATTATCATTGGAGGAAATGTCTACGGAATTTCAAAAGTAAGTTAGTTGAATTACTTTTACTTTCTTCTAGATTATAATTTTGTTTTAAATATAACATATTTTTCTTGGTAATATTTGTTATACATATCATTATATTAACATTTTTTACTTTATTTATGCACTCACAAAGTTTACATGAAAATATAAGAACAAATGGTTAAATTGTTGAATGAAGATAGTTGGGATGATGTTGTACACAACTATCTAGATTCAAGTTCTACATCAACACTAAAAAAAAATATCTTACATTTAAAAAGGTATGTTGATTTATACATTCATTTTTATTCATCTGTATACTATTTTTATTTTATGACTTACAAATATATTTGTTTATTTTATTAAAGATGAGGAAGGATGCAAATGGAGCACCAGATAGTTTCAAAATCTTTATTGAAAAAAATTAAGATCGAAAGACTGAAGAAGTAACATCTTAGGAATGTTGAACTTGATCCAACTCTTAATCATTTCGTTTGGAATGGGCTTGAAACTCTTCAGTATTAAGTAATACAAGGCGAGTGTGAAGACATTGCTAAACTCATACCTAAAAGGGATTATACCCTAGTTATTGCAGATATTCCCCATGGTTTCAATATCCCAAACATTGACTATGAAAGTGACCCTTATACTTATCAAGCTCTTATTAAAGTGGTTGTGGAATTTCTAGAAGTCACATTATCACCATTATGGAGATTTGTGACATTTCATTCAGGCACTCAATTGGAAATGTTATTGTCAAGCTTCAAGGGGAAAACAAACTCAAGAATGCAGCTCACATGGTAAAGCGTTGAAAATGTATATTTCATTAATGTTAAAAAATTCATTTATGTCAAGTTAATTTAATTTTTACTATTTCATGTTACAGGCAAAAGTAAAATATTCTTAACCATGAATATCAACCATTTATAAATGATTGTGAGGCCATACATATTGATAGTTGGGCAAAAGTTGATAGCTATATGTCTATTATTTTTAATAGGTAGATGGAAAGAGTCATAGCCAAGTATTGGCTTATGATGTTCTTGTGAGAAAACTAACATATGAAGAAAAAGAAGCAAAAGGAGAGGTAGTTAACATTTATCAAAAACCACAGTTATTGATGAACTATCTTATAGACATATGCTCAAATGAAGGAAATTTGGTTCTAGATTTATTTTCTGGCTCAGGTGAGTTTTATTATATGGAATTGAATTTCAATATCTTCTTTCTTAATTTATATTCCATTGTACTAATTTACTTCATTATTTCTTTTGTGCTTGATAATTAGGTACAACACTAGCGTGTTGCCTTCAAAATGGAAGAAATTGCATTTCCATTGAAAAATATCTAGTACAGTGCAATTTTATTAAGCAAAGAATTAATGCTCTTCAATTTCTTCTAGATGCAATGCAAGAAATTGGGTTGAAGAAATGGGACTTTAGTGAATCATGTGTGACAAAAAAGGCAAAGGAACCTCAACCACCATTACAAGGAATGATTGGAAAGGCATACAATGGGAGATTCGTAGACATCAAAGATCCATTAGAAGAGGAAAATGAGGTAAATGAAGCAGAAAATATTGTGGAAGAAGACAATGATGAAACTCTAGAGGATGAAGAGTGTGGATTACATGATATTGCTGATTAAATTTAAGTTATGCTTGGAAATCAAGCTCATTTTTGTAACTATTAACTAGTTATATTTGTAATGTTTTGACTTTGACATCTTATGAGAAGAATAAGCATTCAATTAATGTTATTATGTGCTTAATATCTTTATTATGTGATTTTTTCATTAATTTTTATGTTAATCGTTATTTTTTGAAAAAAAATTATTATTATTATTATTTACATGAAATTCATAAAAAAAATTGTTATTTAACCAGTTTTAGTTAAAATTTTCCTATAAAAATTGTGATTTTGACATGTCATTTCTAGCAAAAAAATGTGTAATTTTTAGTTATATTTATGTTAAAAATGGTTATTTTTAAGTCAATTGTTAAAAATTATTGTTTTTTAAAGACAATTATTTCATGTGCAATGAAAAATCAATGAACTATGTATAAATATGTAGAATATCGAAACTTCAAATATTGACCTTCTTTAAATATGCAAAACAATAAAAACATCACTACAAAAGAAAAAAAAAAACAAGAAAATATGAAGAAGAAGACCACTTCAAAAATTGTTAAATTTAGAAATTAATTATTTACATTTCATACATTAGAAAATTTAAAGTAAAAAAATAGGTCTTTTAAAAAAAGGGTTTGATGCAGAATGACTACTTTTTTAAATCAACATGCAAATCACTAACATTCTAAAACATAATGTACATAAAAAAAAATTGAAGTGCCAAAAACTATGCTCTAAAAAAATATGTGTGTTATGCATTGCCCCTTTTCAAAATAGGGTCACTTTTTTTCTATCTCTAAGAAATGGGTAACTGTATCAATTCTCGTTTCAAAGTTTACATTGTTGATAGCTATGATCATTTCCAAATCCACTATTATGCCTTCCTTGGATACCACATGTCCCAAGAAATGTACCTTTGTCTGAAAGAAACTACATTTACTAAGTGTGGCATACAAATAATGCTCTCTTAGAAATCTCAATGCTATTGCTAAGTGTTTGGGATGCTCTTCCTCATTCTTAAAATATATCATTATATCATCAATAAGTACTATGAAAAACTTGTCTAGATAAGGACACAACACACTATTCATCAAACACATGAAAGTAGTTGGAGCATTAGTCAAACCAAAAGAAACCACAACAAAATCATAACGTCTATACATGGTCCAGAAAGAAGTCTTGTAGATGTCATCTTCTTTGATGCATACCTAATGATATCCTTATCTAAAATCAATCTTCAAGAACATTGTTTCTTGCTTCAACTGATCAAACAAGTCATCGATCCTCGACAATCGATACTTATTCTTGATCGTCACGTTATTCAATTGAATTTAAGCAATACAACCTAAGAGTACCATCCTTCTTCTTTACTAAAAATATTGGTGCACCCCAAGGCAATACACTTAGCCTAATGTATCCCTTGTCAAGTATTTCCTTCAACTGCAACTTAAGTTCCACTAACTCTAGCATGCTCATCCTATACAATGTCTTTGATGTTTATGTTGCCCCTGGTACCAACTCAATAGAAAATTCGACTTTCCTGTGAGGTGGAAACTCTAAAATATCTTCTAGAAATACAACTACCACAAAACCAGATACCTCTTCAAGAATTCTACATCCTCAACATCCTTACCTTTATCCCTAGGAACATGCACTACAAACAATACACACCCTTTCCTGTAATTTCACTTTTCCTGCATAGTTATAACCATTCTAACTGATGTGTCCTTCTTCTCACCCTACAAGATTCTTTGTTCTCCATTGTCATCCAAGCACTCAATAGCCTTTTCCTAAAAATCCACCTTAGTCCTATGAAGGTACAACCAATCCATACCCAAAAGCATATTGTATGCTCCCAATGAAAGCACATTCAGATGTGTTGATGTAGGCATACCATTCAGCTAAAATGTACAAGGTCTTACCCAATGATGAACTTTTTTCTTACTACCTGTAGCCAAATGCACCAACCAAGACTTTGCATGAACTTCTTTTCTCAAACCACACTTATCGACCCAGTCAGGATTAACATAATTATAATTAGATCCAAGGTCAATCAAAATAAAAACAATTTCCTTACAGAGCTTACCTTCCATATCAATTATAGATGCCTAATGATCCACCTGTTAGTTATCAAATGTAGCATAGATCTGAGGAATACTTTGTCCAACATCCCCAATTGTTTGCGCTACCCGAACATTGTAGATTTGAGGCCTACCACCCTCATACGATAGAAAATTATTCTTGATATTATCTTTGCCACATATCCAACACTGCAATTTCCTTCGACCATCAACTATATTTTGTTGTTATCCAAGATCATATCCATGCCCCTTCTCAATTATATTAAACTTCTTGTAAGGAGAAATAATATCTTTCTCATTTGCATCCTGAGGTCTTGCTCGCTTCGGTGGTAATTTACCTTTAGTCTTCTCATTCCCTTTCTAACCCTACTTAGATTTGCTCTTACACTTTGATTTCTCATAACAATGCTTCAACTTTCTAATGACTTCTCTGAATGACCGAGGCTCATCATACTCAATCCTATCCTTAAATGCAAATGGAATTCCACTAAAAAATCTCTGAACTTTGGTTTTCCCATCCTTAATATACCGCATATAACTCAATAACTACCAAAACTTAGTCTTGTGCTCCTCATATATCATCGATCCCATATTTAGCTCATATAACTCCTTGGATTTTTCATCATAGAACCTCTCTGATAAGTACTCCTTCCTAAAGAGACTCTTGAATGCATGCCAGATCAACTCCTCTTTCCCAGTGTATATTACAGGCTTCACATCTTCCCACCAGATGTCTACTTTCTTTTTGACACTGAAAATAACTATCTCAACCTTCATGTTCTTTCTATAGTCATGCAACTCAAAGAACTTCTCCTTCCCAAGCAACCATGCCTCTTCATCTTCTAGTTTCTTCATCTCTCCATCAAATGTAGGTGTCTTGGATTTCTTCAAATCATATGGAAAATATCCCCTGTCACTCCTCCTATAAGAATGATAGCGATGATCACCATGATACCCATCTGAACTAGAACAGGAATAGAACCCATGTCCACTACCTCTCCTATTAGGTGTATCCAAGAATCTACCATCTCTAACTATGTCATCTCTATTCAACCTGTGTTGACCATGAAACTTGCTACTTTATGCCCCATTTGTCTTGTCCTCATGTCCATAAATAATTTGTGGTTGTCCCTATCACTACAAGTCTAAAAAATGTTGAAGGATATTTGCATTAACCTCTCCTTCCTTCTCGTGTGCCCTAGAAAGTCTTTCGTGTAATTGAATAATTATGTCATTATCTATTTTTCAACCTCTAATTTTTGTTTTCAAACTTCTCAATGTGTCTACTATGTCTAGAGAGTACTAATCTCTTAGTTTCTCATTTAAGTGATAAGGGGAGTCTCGTGAATTGTAATTCACCATTTTGCTAATCATGTTTGATCTTCTTCTTCATGCAAACATACCATGTTAGATAAACCAAATATAAATGTAATCAACACACCTCACAGAAGTTCATGGGAGGCTATCTCATTTGAAAAATCAGTCCATATTAGCATGATACATGTATATATATAATCATATCAATATAGCAACATCATGCATGATAACACCAACTTCATATAATGACCTCATGCATGAATACCATAACCATGACAATGCATGCATAACAACCATATATACATCGACATGCATGTACGATAAATACATTCCTCCCATCCAGTCCAAGTATTGAACCATGCTTTGATACCAATTTGGTATCATATAACACCCAAGGAGAATGAAACTTTTCTTTGATACCAATCTTTAACCCTCACTCCCACATTTACCGAATTTCACCACCCTACCTGGGTAAACATGAGACGAAAAACTACTCTGAAATGGCCCAACCTCCTAGGCCTGATTAAGGAAGTGGGGTCAACTAATGATGACAAAATAACCTTTCACAACATCATACAAGGGCTACATGACACTTAGATGCTGAGAAACCATCCCAAGTGACCAAAACATGAGTTGAACCCTTCCTTCTCTTTCCTGGACCCTCAACTGCACCCACAACAAAGCCTCCATGTGGTTGGGAGCCTCCAACCACATGCACAATTCTACATCCATGCGGTTGCAACCCAAAATTTCTAGTTAGGAGAATGTAGTCCTAGATTCTTAGCCTAATTTCCAGGTCAACCTCCAAACCACTGCCCATAACTTCTTTTAATTTCTCAGATGCATAAATGACATGAAAAAATATCTAAACATTCAAACTTGAGTCAAAGACTTGACCTAACCCAACCTAACCATGACAGTCATATTGTCAAACATATTGATAACATGTAATATATAGGTCATGAATGCTTATCAGACATGGCGGTATGCCACTTATCTGAGAATCATCAAGAAGGTCTAATTCCCTCTCATAATAGTTTCAATAAAACTTATTAACTAGTGGATTCATTAAATATTCATCCACAATTCAAACATTTCAAGAGCCATAACTAGAACTTGTTATGAAGCCATGCTTATAACCAACATATAGCTGGAATAATAAAAATTATAGAATAACCATCAAAGCCACAAAATACAAGCACAAATACTCATAAAATACAAGAGGAAAAGATCTCTTATTAACATATTCAAAAGCCAACCAACTCAAGGACTTCCACATACAACTCGACCAAAGATTGAGTTAAACCAAATCTTTCTTTCACCCAATCACCCATGTGCCATATTCGAAGCATGAATGTGAGACTCAAGACAAAAAAACGAGGGCTTCTTGGAGATTAAACCACCTCTAACCTCAGGGTTTACCGTAATCCTGTAAAAACTAGTCAAGGGATTGTTAGGCCCAAAAAAACACATAAACAACTAGGCTTTACTGCAATCCCGCCAAAACTAATCAAGGGATTCCTAGTCCTAAAATGAGCACATAAACAAGTAGGATTTACTACAATCCCACCAAAACTAGTCAAGGGATTACTAGTCCAAAAAAATCTTGGATGCCTCATAATTTCTTGACCAATACATTGAGGAAGTTTCCTGTCTCCACCCTCAAGATTTATTGCAATCCTGCCAAAACTAGTCAAGGGATTCCTAGGCCCTTGGGAATTTTCCTGAGACCACCTCACCCAGTTCCAAAACTATCTAGAAATCCAAAGCTCAACCAAATGAAAGAACCTCATCAAAACATGGCTATCTGAAAATGGCGAGGCAAGGTTGAAACCACTGTCACACCATGGATAAACCCATGTCAATGATAGCAAAATAACAAAATACACACATGCATGTCCCATGCATTCACAAACCAACTAAGAAAGCACACATGCAACTTGTTACCTACAAGTATTGCTACTAAAGCTGCTTGATCCAACTTTTCCTTGCTTGTCCCTTATTTTCTTTGTCCTTCCTTTGTCTTCCTTTTCTTTCTTTCCTCAATGGTAGAGTGATCCAAGAATGCTCTAAGTGCACAAGAATATGAGAGAATAGAGAGAGCTCCAAAATTGAACTAACAAAAGACTACACATTGATCATCAGAAGCCTTTTTATTATTGAATGCTCTACTTTCTTTAATTTCCTCTATTTTTCCTTTATTTATTACATGAACTTTTAACCCAGGGCTACTACAAATTACAACTAAGACGGACTAGACTTCGTGCATGTCAATCAATTATAGTGCATTGAAAAAAACAATGCTCAATAATAGGCCCCCCCAACAAGGATAAATGATCTATTAGACCAATTTTAGCAAAAAAAGTACTTCACCAAACTAGACGTAAAATCAAGGTATCACCAAGTTTGAGTAAGAGAAGAATATGCCTAGAAAACCACTTTCAAAATCAGACAAGATTTGTATGAGTGGATTAATCATGCCATTTGATTTATGAAATGCACCATCTACAGTCATGAAGTTAGTGAATGACATATTGTGCCCTTTTCTAGATTCATTTGTTATTGTTTAATTGAATGATATAATGGTAGATTATTCTACCTAGGAGGAAGACATCTCACATTTGATGCAGGTGCGAGAGACATTAAAGAAGTACCAACTATTGGAAAATCTCAAGAAATTTGAGTTTGCGTAGTAGTCTTCAATGTATTCAAGATATTTGATTGGTGGAAGAGAGTTGAAGATAGATCCTACCAAGATGGAGGCCATCTTGAAGTGGTTGGTGCCTACCAATATTTTTCAAGTCAAGAGTTTCAATGGAGCGGTACACTACATGAGGAAAATCATAGCATCATTTTCAACAATAGCAACACTAGACAATTCCATAACAATGAACGTAAAGAGTTTCATGTGGGGAAAGGGTCAACAAAAGGCCTTTGAGGAGTTAGAGAACAAAATCAACCAAACACTGGTTCTTGCATTACCGAAATTGTATTATCCCTTTGAAGTGAAGATAGATAAGAGTGGGTATGTTATGGGGCTAGTGTTCATGTAGGAAGGAAGGCTTATATGTTACCATTCTAAAGTATTTTATGGGGCTACCCTACCTATGAAAAGGATATTTATGCCTTGATACAAGCTATTAAAAGGCGGAAACAATATATAATATGAAAGGAGACAATATTCCACAAAAATCACCAGACACTATAATACCTGCAGGCCCATAGTAAGTTACATTATTTTTGACTCCCTGAAATTGAAGAAAAATAAAATATACAATTTTCATTAAAAAATATTTTCATACCTCTAATTCATGGATTAACAAGTAAAAGTATAAACAAGTTACTCGCCCTCTCATTTTTCAATCTTTTCTACAAGCTTTTGGTGGAATATTTATAGAAGGCTTGTAATATTATTGATTGTATATTAATCTCATACATTACTGGATCTTTCTCTAGTTCTTATCTCCATCATCATCCAAGATCAAGGAGGTATTCTTCCCACTATGCATTATAACTCTTGCTAGTTTAGGTGTTCTTTCTTAGATATTGGACTTGGGAATTACATCTTCTAGATATTGTGACACACCTCATTGTTTGCACTTTGATCAATATTCCTTCCATTGCTAATGTAAAAGGAAGGATTCAAGATCATCTTGTGAGGTGGGAGCATCAATATTCTACCAAGGGCACATGGACATGCTTTTATTTTTCCTTTGTTTGTGTATTTACCATTTTCTTATTTCCATGTTTCCTTTTTGTTTTATATGTGTCGATGCAAGGGGAGATCAAGAGATTGGTTAACATTATGCAAGAATCCAAACAATTTTAGGGTGTCTAGGAGTCCTAACCCCTTGTGATTTAGTTCCCTTAAGTAGTTTGATTTCCTATTCTAAATTGTTTTCTTGTTTACCTAAATTCATATGACTGAGTATCATTACCCTTTGCAGGAATCAATTCACCATGTCCTCCTTCTCTTTTTTTATCACCAAAGTAAATCAAGAATAAACGTTTGATGCTTATTGTTTTTAATTTGAATATGGATTAAAAGAAATAAATGTTAACATTTATGTTCTAAATTTTCATTTTCAGTATATTAGAATGACTAAGTTAGTGAGAGGAACCAAAGTAAGAAAGGTACATAAACTTATTTTGCTTACTTTCTTTCCTTGTTGATTTTCATTGCTTAGTTAGCTTATTCACACTTAGAAATTGATATGTGATAAAAATAATCCTCTCCAAATATCCATAGCTAACTCATTAATAATATTAAATTACAATCTAATTAGTGAGACTCTATCTTCCTTATTTCCTTGTTTCCCTCATTTTTCCCAAAAATTGGGTAGTAAGTCCACCATATTGATTCTAGTAATCTAGGCCCAAAGATACATTGTGGGTGGAGATTTAACATGTTCCTTGGGAGTTTAATTCCACCACTCTATTAGGTTAGTTCACATTCTAGGTGAGATAATCAACCTTATTCCTCCTCATAGGTTGGGAAAAATATTTCTCCTTAGGCTACCCAAAACCATCTACAAATTCAAGACAAAATTAACCAATCAATCCAACACAAATTTTTAGGTTACTCGTATGTTATAGCATCAACTTTCAATGCTAATATTGTCATCCTAGATTCTATATGAAGGTGAGATTCATTATCATACTAAACAATAAAATCATGTTACTTGTCCATGCTTATTATAAGAAAAATAGCAATTACAATAAATAAGTGAGAAAAAGAAGGCAAAAGAGTCAATGTTCCAACTAAATAGTGATTACAATTACTAAGTGAGAGAAAGAAGGGAAAAATAGTAAGATATGACTATAACAACCATAACCATTATATTGGATGCTATTAGATGATAAAATTCCATGGATCTAGGAAGGATTGTTTAACTCCAAAACAATGCTAATAATAGTTGGACCAACTAATAAGTGAGGGCTCTCTATCTTACAGACTCTAATTTTTGTTAAAAAAATAATTGACCCAGCTAAAATTTAATGATTTAGTTTAAAATTGATATTAGTGTAAAATTGATATTTTTATGCAATATTGATTTTCTCTCTATGATATATTGTGCTTTTTATTGGATTTTAAATCAGAAAGGAAGGATGTTCATTTCATGATATTTTTCCTCTGCCTTTTCTTTAATATATCAACATATGTTTATATATATTGTTTCATTGTAAGAGGTTACTTTTTTGTTATTCAATAACGAATCAAAAAAGTACATAGATGTTGTTTTTTGGCAGGAGTTTTCAGTTTATACTACAATTTGCACAATTAAACATAGTCATATATGTTTGGAGAAACATATACTTCAGTTACAACAAAACATAACTAGGAATTAAGGGGCACATATTCTACAAAATCTGATATACTAGGGAGAGAAAATTATATAGTCATTAAACTATTTTTCCTAATATAATTGTGATACAATGTAACAACCTTAGTGAAAAATCCATGTAATAAAATTTAATAAAGGAAAAATAATAACCACGGTTGATGGAACACTTATTCCAAGCTGAATGTTGGGAAAAAACAGAGTGATTGGAATCACTAGTGATTGGAATCACTAGTGATTAATTAATGGTTAAGGAAATTGACAAATACAACGGAAAAGTTTTGGAAAGGCAAAATGATATTTTTGGCACATTTATTTATGAAAATAATGGAAATTAGGAGAAAAGGGAGGTGAAAGGTCACAGGTTGCACATGAGAAGGAAAATGAAGGAAAAGAATTGAAAATGAAGAAAGTAGAGGCCTCATTAATAAAAAGGCTTCTGAGGATCAGTACACAGGCTTTTTCCAGTTCAATTTTGGAGCTCTCTCTCTCCCATACTCTTGGACATTTAGAGTTTTCTTGGAGCACTCTTGGAGAGAGTGGCATACTTGGAGTTTTGGAGTAATAGGGAAAAGGAAGAGAAGGAAAGCACAAGACGACATTGGAATTACAATCTACAACGGGCTTTTCTTGCAGATACCAAGTTTCATGTATGTTTTCCTCACTAGTTTTGGCATGCATGGCATATGCATATGGGCTATTGGTCATGATCTATCAGTGGAATGGGGGATTACCTGGATTGGCAGTGGATTTGCCTAACCTTTTCATTTCCTATATAGTCATGGTGTTGTGAGTTTATTTATTTGTTTTTGAGTTGGTTCGTATGTTTCCTTTAGCTTGGGTTGAGTTACTAGTTCCTAGAGCCTTGGTTGGACACGCACTCTGGAACCTTGTAGCAACTTAGGTTGAGTTACTAGTCCCGAAGTGTTAGTTGGAAAAACACTATGGATCCTGGTAGCAGCTATGGGTTCAGTTACTAGTCCTGGATCCTTGGTTAGAACAAACACTCTGGAGCCCTAGAAGGCTTGGGTATAAACCAATCCGATGAGGGTTTGGTGATGTCCGACTGTGAGGTGGAATTATTGTTTGATGGGTTGAGGTGGTTGGCCTCTGAAAGCCTTGGATGGTTTTGGATTGATGTGTTTTATGAGATCCCACATTCATGATCGGAATATGGCACGAGGCTGACTAGCTGAAGAGAGATTTGGCTCAGCCATGTCAACGGTAGGGTGGTTCATGGAAGTCACACAATTTGTTGGACATTGCATCATTAATATGAAGTTACTTCTCCTTGTTATTTTATTAGTATTGTACTAGTTTATATGTGGATTATATGGTTGTTGTTTCATCATTATTTATGTTGTTATTATGCTGGTTATCAACATGTATTATGACAGTAGCTATGTATGGCTCTCATCATGCTTTTAGTTGTAAATGAATGAACAATGTATCTATGGCCTAATGGATGAATCTGCAACTAATGTGTTGAGGCAACGATGCTTCTTAGTGATTCTCAAATGATTATGAGACCCCTATGCCTAGATTTGTTGTTTACACTTGTAGATTACATATTTGTAACATGTTTGACGAAATGCTTGGCATGGCTAGTAGGGGTTTAGTCAAGGGCTTGTTTAAGTAATTTCATTTGTATCATCATTCCATTGTTATCTTTATGTTATGAAGGTGTCCTTCAATTCTGGGTAGTAACATGGGCTCTAGGCCTGAAAAAGTGGTTCAAATATTGGGGACATAGGCATAACACTAGGCAGAAAAGGCTCTGGACACTAGCATACCATGTTGTAGGAGAATCCAGAGCCTTTTGGACACATGCATCTCCATATCAAGGGACTACCTGGGAGTGTAATGGTTTAAAAATTTAGTGGGACCTAGGGGATGGTTACCTCAGTGGTTGTGATGGCTCTTGGGAGTTCCATTACTGATGTGGAAGGTATGTATGGTGTGTTTTTTTCGATTCCACTTAATTGAGACATAGGGAGTCAAATCATATCACAGTAACTCCTCGTCACATGTTTATCCCGGTTTACCAATTACTTGGGGAGATGTGGAAGGAGGAGGCTACAGAGTGGTACCATAGCAAGTTGTACACTTTTTGGGTCATATATGATACCACATAGTGGTATCAGAGCAAGGTTCACCCCTTATACTAGATGGGTTGTGTGTTCATCATGCATTCATGTCAGTTGCATATGTCTTTCTTGTGTTGTAAGACTATGTGCTTGTTGCATTTGTATAGTATGGGTCATGGTTGTAGTGATGTCATCATAGGAAGTTGATGGTGTCATTGTGGAGTTTGTTTTCATGAGTGTATGGTTTATTATGCACTGTTTATGCATGTTAGTATTCGTATGTGGTCAAGTTTACAGTGATGTGGTGGTTGTTGTCACGCATGAGATCATGGTATGTGTATCTTATATGGTCATGCATTGATAATTAGACTCCAACTAGAATGATGGTTATATGCTTATATTCTTATGTGTTATATTCTTATATGCTATCATGATTATGTTATATATGTATTACGCTGATTTGTTGATCTTGAAGACGAGGTATCCTCCCCAAACTATGCTAAGGTATGTTGGTTTATTGTGATTTGGTTTAGCTGACATGATAGGCCTCATAGGAGGAATATCAAAGATGACTAGCAAGATGGTTGACTATAGTTCTCAAGACTCACCCTATGGATTAGATGAGCAGTGTGGTGCTGGGCACTCAACTGATTTTGTGGACACATTAAGAAGCTTAAAGGAATAAATAAGGATTTTTAAAGACACATAATGACAAAATCATACAGTCACAGGAGAAATAAGCAGAGGTAAATGCAATGATACTTTAGAGTTTCTCAGAATTGCAGTGAGAGGGACCCCTTCAGATCAGTCATGAGAAGGAGGATGAAACTATTGGGGCATATGGTAGTAGGTCTCATGGTGGTCACTGGTTGGACAGAGATGACATAGTGAGAGATGGCAGGTTGTTGGATACTCTGGATAAGAGAGGTGATGTACACAGGTACTATTTTTATTTTGGCTTAGATAGGCACTATGATCATCATCATTATCATCCTTACAGGATGAGTGATAGAGGATATTTTCCAAATGAGTTTAAGAATTCAAAGCGACCTACATTTGATGGAGAAATGAAGAAATCACAGGATGCAGAGGCATGGTTTCTTAGCATGATGAAGTTCTTCAGGTTTCATGATTACTCAGAGAATATCAAAGCCAAAATATCTACATTCAGTTTCAAAGGTAAAGTAGATATTTGGTGGGAAGATGTGAAGAATGTTATAGGTACTCATGAGGAGGACTTGACTTCGAATGAGCTTGAGAGACTATTCAAGAAGTACCCGTCAGAGAGATACTTTGATGATAGGTCAAAAGAATTCTATAAGCTAAAAATGGGATCAAGGAGAAATGAGGAGTACACTAGCAGGGTATTAGAGCTAATGAGGTATGTGCCTTACCTCAAGGAGGAGAAGGCTAATATTCAGAGGTTCATTAGTGGATTATTGATTAACTTCAAAGATGATATTGAGTTCAATGAGACTAGACCATTGGAAGAGGCCATTCATAATCTAAAGAATTTCTATGAGTAATCAAAGTGTGGATCTAAGACTAAGCTAGACTGGAAGGGTAATGCAAAGAACAAAGGAAAATGGGACAAGAAGTGAGAAAGACCTTAGGGTACAAGTAATAAAGAAAATACAACACCATCTAAGAATTTCAATGGGTTTGACAGCGGACAGGGACTTTGAACTAAGGAGAAGAATAAGGAGCCCATGCGGTGTTGAACTTGTGGAGGAGATCATCACATAAGAGATTCTCCACAGCATCAGGGTGGTAGACCGCAAATCTATAATGCTCAGAAGGCACAAAAAGTGGGAGATGTTGGGTAGAGTACTTCTACGATCTATGCAACACTGGATAATAGACATGCACACCATCAAACATCTATCATTGATATGGGTGGTAAGCTTTGTGATCAAGTTATTTATGTTTTGATTGACCCTCAATTTTATTATAATTATCTTAGTCTTGACCTGGTGGATAAGTGTGGTTTGAATAAATAAGTGCATGCAGAGTCTTATTTAGTGCAGTTGGCTACAGGTACAAAGAAGCGAGTTCATCATTGGGTAAGAGCTTGTGCATTTGATTTGAATGATATACCTACCACAACACATTTAAATATATTACCATTGGGATCATACAGTATCTTGTTGGGCAAGGATTGGTTGTACCTTCATGGAACCAAGGTGGATTTTTATGAAAAATCTATAGAGTGCTTGGACAAAAATGGAGAACCAAGAGTTTTGTGAGGTAAGAAGAAAGAAACATTAGTGAGAATGGTGACAACTATGCAGGAAAAGTGCAGTCACATAAAATGATGTGTGTTATTTGTAGTGCATATTTCTAATGACAAAGGTAAGGAAGTTGAGGATGTAAATGTTTTGAGCAGATACCCAATTCTAAAATAGTTTCAGGATGTGTTTCTCACAGATATTGCAGAGTTTCCACCTCACAGGGAAGTAGACTTTTCTATTGAGTTGGGGCTAGGCACAACACCAACATCAAAAACACCTTACAAGATGAGTACACCTATGTTGGTAGAGTTGAAGTTGTAGTTGGAAGAAATGTTTGACAAGGGATGCATTAGGCCAAGTGTATCACCATGGGGCAAATGTATTTTTTTTAAAGAATAAAGATAGTACTCTCAGATTCTGCATTGACTATAGGAAGTTAAACAAAGTGACCATCAAGAACAGGTATTTGTTGTTGAGGATTGATGACTTGTTCGATCAGTTGAAGGGAGAATCATTGTTCTTGAAGATTGATCTGAGATCTCGATATCATCAGGTATGCATCAAAGAAGAGGACATCTACAAGAAAACTTAACAGACCAAGTATAGGCATTATGATTTTTTTGTAGTTCCATTTGGTTTAACTAATACTCTATCTAACTTTATGTGTTTGATGAATATTGCGTTACGTCCTTACCTAGACAAGATTTTTATTATGTTCATTGATGATATATTGGTATATTCTAAAAATGAGGAAGAACATGTTGAGAATTTAGCAGCAGTGTTGATATTGTTGAGAGAGCATTAGTTGTATGCTAAGCTCAACAAATGAAGTTTCTTTCAGACTGAGGTACATTACTTGGGACACATGGTTTCCAAGGATGGAATCGCAATGGTGTTGGAATTATGTTTCTGGTATGGTTATATGTTATAGATGTTGTACTTGATGGCAACACCCATGGCATGGCTCTCAATATGATGAGAATTAAGAAGTACGCAGGAGAAAAGTTCATGGAATTTTATGCAGAGAAAAGTTTATAAA
>APFE030174162.1:67917-112782 GCA_000404065.3 Pinus taeda | reverse complement strand
ACGCCACAGAAGGCGCCGCAGGAGACGCCACAGAAGGCGCCGCAGGAGATGCCACAGGAGGCGCCGCAGGAGGCACCATAGGAGACGCCGCAGGAGGTGCCACAGGAGACGCCGCAGAAGGCGCCGCAAGAGACGCCACAGAAGGCGCCGCAGGAGACGCCACAGAAGGCACTGCAGGAGGTGCCGCAGGAGGCGCCGCAGGAGGCACCGCAGGAGACACCGCAGGATGCGCCGCAGGAGACGCTGCAAGAGGCACCGCAGGAGACGCCGCAGGAGGCGCCACAAGAGATGCCACAGAAGGTGTTCTGGGTTTAGTTTTCTATTATTGTGGATCTGGTTATCTAGGTGACTTACTGGTACTTGATATTTATGGATCCAGTTTGAAAATTTATGAAAAGTGGTCCTTGAAAGAAAAGAAGTAGGGGGTTGTAGCTCCCTTCCAGGAGAGACTGGAAAACGAGAGACAGTTGTAGATCTCTGCAGGTTGCAGCCTGCGTACTGGTAAGGACTGCACCAGTACAAGACCATTGTAAAAGGAGTTTCTAATTTGAAAGAAGATAGAGACATATTAGAGCAGGTGGTTTCCACCCACATTGGGTTTCCACCTTATATTAGGTGTTCTTTGATGTGACTGTCTATTTTTCTTGTTCATGCTCATTGTTTTATGGTACTGATATGCAAAAATAATTCAAAGTATAAATAAGGAAGAATTGTTAAAAGGACTAGATAATACTGATTCACCTCCCCTCTCAGTATTATTTTCAACAAATGGATCCAGAAAAGGTAAGGGTTATCATGGAGTTGGTAGCTCTAGGGAATGTGGATGAGGTGGGATCTTTCATGGGGTTAGCAAGTTATTACATGAGGTTCATTAGGAACTTCTCATAGATTTCTTATCTTATAACATCATTGCAAACGAAAACTAAGAAGTTTGAATTGACAGAGGATTGTGCAGCTAGTCTTGAGCAGCTCAAGAAGTTATTGAAACATGCACAAGTGTTAAAGATTGGAGATCAGGAAAATGATTTTGTAGTATGTAGAGATGCTTGCAAGAGAGGACTTGGTGGAGTCCTTATCCAGGATGGATGGGTGGTAAGCTATGAGTTGCGAAAATTGAACGAGCACGAGTAGAACTACCTGACACATGATCTTGAGTTGCATTAGGGGATTTTTGAGGTCTAAACTAGGCTTCCTAAGGAAATTATAAAATAATAGTGGAAATAATAAAATAAGATTAGATTACACCATCAAATTTTAGAGGGAAAAAGACAAATCTACTTTTTTAACTTGTATTTTCAACTTATCTCTATATGGGTTTACTAAAATTATGAGCGAAAACATTCGTTAGATGTAGAATTCAATTCCTCATGCAAGGAGTACACATGTTGCATACTTTCAATGGACCCTGCTACGCGAAAAATGAGAAATATATGAAGAACGTGATTGCAACCATGTCTTTTCATGCATTTCTCAGTATTTGTGTAGTAGGGGCCATCAAAATTATGTAATATGGGTACTCCTTGGATGAGGAATTAAATTTTGCATCCAACAAGTACTCCCACTCAAAATTTGAGTAAAAACTTAGGTAGATAAGTTGAAAATATGAGTTGAAAAAATAGTTTTATTATTTTTTACTCCTTGTACGTTTTTACTCCAAAAATGGTGAATCATCCCCTATGGTTGACATCATCATCTTGAATCTTATTGGTTCTTATAAAGTTTATTTTGGTTGTACATTTTTCTTAGGAGGCCCATTTTAGACCTCAAAAATACCCTAATGGCAGTGACCATACATGCATTGAAGATGTGGAGGCATTATCTTCTTGGAAGGAGGTTTGTATTGATGAGTGATAACAATGGTTTGCAGTATTTATTTGACCAATTGAATCTGAATGGAAAACAGGCTTGGTGGTTGACCACGATCAGTGAGTTCAACTTTGAGATCATGGAATTCAAAGATAAAGAGAACATGGTAGTAGATACTCTTAGCATACATATACAAGTAAATCACTTAGCAACTATAAGCTCCTATGGGTCAAACTTACATGATAGGATATTGTAGGCAGTTTAGCAAGATGTCAGGTATATGTAGATTGTACACGGTTTATGATAGAGTTCATTTGGTGGTACAGGTATATATGCATGTGCACAAGATGTGGACTATCCTCTCACGAAAGACAGATTGGCTAGATCTAGAGATAGGATATATGTGTCAGATAACAGTGAGCTCAAGAAAGTGATTTTGAAGGAGTTTCATGCAAAACCATATTCAGGTCACCCAGTTTATCAGAAGATGCTAACAGGAGTGAATAAATTCTTTTATTAGCCGAATTTGAAGAGAGACATAATATAGTTTGTAGCTAGGTGCTTGGATTGTCAATAGGTGAAGACTGAGTGTAAGCATCTAGGTGGACTGCTACAGCTGTTTGAGATCCCAAAGTGGAAATGGGAGGTCATTTCTATGGAATTTATCATAGGTTTGTGGAGGGAAGTGAGACAACGTGATTCCATCATAGTAGCAGTGGAAAGGTTGAACAAGGTAGCACTTTTCATTCCAGTGAAGTCCACATTCTCAGTGAGTGATGTAGCACAAGTCTTGATCAGGGGTTTGGTCAGATTGCATGGAGTTCTGAAGAAAATTGTGTCAAATAGGGATGCAAAGTTCACTTCCTAGTTTTGGAAGGAGTTGTTTGCAAGTTTGGGCACAAATTTGACCTTTAATACAATTTATCATCCATAGACAGATGAATAAACTAAGAGGGTAAACAAGATATTGGAGGACATGTTGAAGATGTATGTGGTGTATCAATAGAAGAAGTGGGAAGAGTATCTTCCACTGGTATAGTTCACTTATAACAATGGGTATTAGGAATCACTGAGGATGAGTCTGTTTGGGCAGAGTTGTAATACTCCCATTACTTGGAGTGATCAAGTTAATAGGGTGTTGATTGGACCGCACATCATGGTAGACATGGAGCAGGAAATGCAAGTAATCAGGAAGAAAAGGAAAATAACATAAGATAGGAAGAAGAGCTATGATGATTAGAATAGGTTGTTTAAGGAGTTATGGGTTGGGGAATAGGTGTACTTGCACATCAAACTGAAGAAGAGCTCCTTGTGGATTGGATCATGTGCAAAGTTGACACCTTGGTTTGTGGAACTTTTAGGATTATTTAGAGGATTGGGCCAGCCTATCGACTTGCACTACCTCCGCAATGAAAATCCATGATGTTTTCCACATGTCATTGCTTAAGAAGTATGTTAAAGATGTTGATCATGTGATTGATTGGTCTGTATTGCAAGTGGAGCCAAAATGAGAATTATAGCTGGAACCATAGTGTATATTGCAGAGAAAGATGCTCATGCTTAGAAACCAAGAAATTGAGCAGGTTAAAGTGCAATGTAAGCACTACGGGCCCGATGAAACTACATTGGAGATGATGAATCAAATGTAGGGTATGCATCATTCCTTGTTCGCTGGTTGAGCAAATGTTTTGGTATAAGTCTTCGGTATATGTTTTGGTACATGTTTTGGTGATGTTTGATATATGTACATATGCATATGGATGTAAATACCACCATGAGCTATGTTATAAAGTTCCAATAGGCGGTATTGGTGTCATGTCATTATGATGTTAAAGTTGTTATGTTTTCATGTTGGTTTGCTTCTTAGCAGGATGATCATTGTAAATACTGGAACGAGCTAAGTTATAAAGCTCCATGGGAAAATTGTTTTGCTTACAATAGTATTGTGGTTATAGGTGTTGTTGAACATTGAGGATAGTGTTCCCCCAAGGGGGAGGGTTCTGTAACAACGCTGGTGAAAAATCCATGTAATAAAAGTTAATAAAGGAAAAATAATAACCACGTTTGATGGGACACTTATTCCAAGTTGAATGTTGGGAAAAAATATAGTGATGAGGATCACTCGTGGTTGATTAATGACTAAGTAAATTGGAAAAAGCAATGAAAAAGGTTTTGGAAATGAAAAATGACATTTTTGGCACGTTTATTTATGAAAATAATGGAAATTAGGAGACAAGGGAGGTGAAAGGTCACAAGTTGCATGTGAGGAGGAAAATGAAGAAATAGAGGCCTTATTAATAAAAAGGATTCTAAGGATCAGTACACAAAATTTTATCACTTCAGTTTTGGAGCTCTCTCTCTCATACTCCTAGACACTTAGAGCTATCTTGGAGCACTCTTGGAGAGTTTGGAATACTCGGAGTTTTGGAGCAAGAAGGAAAAGGAAGAGCAGGAAAGTGCAAAAAAACATCGAGATCAGCAGCTACATCAAGTTTTGATTGCAAGTACCGAGTTGCATGTATGGTTTCCTCACTAGTTTTGGCATGCATGGCATATGCATGTGGTTTATTGGTCATGATTTGTCACTGGCATGGAGGATTTCTTGGCTTGAAAGTGGATTTTCTTAGCATTTTCATTTCCTGGATAGCCATGGTGTTGTGGGTTTATTTCTTTGTTTCTGGGTTTCCTTTAGCTTAGGCTGAGTTACTAGTTCTTGAAGCCTTGGTTCGACAAGCGCTCTGGAGCCTTGTAATATCTTGGGTTGAGTTACTAGTCCTAGAGCCTTGGTTGGACAAATGCTCTGGAGGCCTTGGTGGGTTGAGTTGCTAGTCCTAGAGCCTTGGTTTAACAAATGCTCTAGAGCTCAACAACAACTATGGGTTGAGTTACTAGTCCTAGAGCCATGGTTGGAACAAACACTTTAGAGCCCTGGAAGGCTTGGGGAGAGACCAATATTATGAGGGTTTTGTGATGTCCAACCATGAGGTGGAATCATTGTTTTATGGGTTGAGGTGGTTGACCTCCGTAAATCCTGGATGGTTTTAGATTGATGTGTTTTATAAGCTCCCACATTCATGCTTGTAATATGGTATGGGGGTGACTAGCTGAAGAGAGATTTGGCTCAACCTTGTCTATGGTCGGGTGGTTCGTGGAATTGTCACAATTGTTGCCCCTTTCATTCTTAATATGAGGTTATTTTTCCTTGTTATTTTATGAGCATTGTACTAGTTTATATGTGGATTATATGGTTTTTGTCCCCTCATTATTTTTGTTGTTATTATGCTCGTTATGAACATGTATTATGATAATATCTATGTATGTCTCTCATCATGTTTTTAGTTGTAAATGAACGAACAATGTGTCTATGGCCTAATCGATGAAACTGTAGCTAATGTGTTGAGGCATCAATGCTTCTTAGCGATTCTCAAATGAGTATGGTATCCCTATGCTTAGATCTATTTGTACACACGTAGATTACATATTTATGACATGTTTGACAAAATTCTTGTCATGGCTAGTAGGGGTTCATTCAAGGGCTTGTTCAATTAATTGCATTTGTACCATCATTCCATTTTTATCTTTCTGTTCTGAAGGTGTCATTCAATTTTGGGTAGTGACCTGGCTCTAGTCTTGAAAAGGTGGCTGAAATCCCGGGGACATAGACACTAGGCAAAAAAGTCCCTAGATGCTAACATACCATGTTGCGCAAGCGTCTAGAGCCTTCTAGACGAATGCATGCCCATATCAAGGGAGTGTCAGGGAGTGTAATGGTGTAAAAACTTAGTGTGACCCAGCGGCGGTTACCTGAGTGCTTGGGATGGCTCCTAGGAGTTGTGTTACTGATGTGGAAGGTTTGTATGGTGTGTTTCCATAAGTTCCACTTCCTTAACTAACACATAGGGAGTTGTATCATATCATAGTAAATTATCGTCACATGTTTGCATCGGTTGGCTGGTTACTTGGGTAAATGTGGGAGGAGGGGGTTACATACAAAAACTAAAATATTTTTTCATCAAAATATTCAATAAGGATTTGAAGTGTTGAAAATTTAGAGAGGTAGAGACCTGTATATTGCTATGTTGAAAATTGTGCCAGTCTTACTGTAGAAAGCTTAATTGATTAGTTTTTAAGGAAAATGCAGAGAGATCCAAGTTAAAATGTCATGAAATCAATAAGACAGTGGTGAACAACTTGGACATAGCCACTAACAAGCTCCTCAATGAGGATGGTGCTAGGGTCCAAGGTTAAGGCACTTTTTGATACCCTATTTGTTGTTTTATTAAATAATTCCTTGTATATGTGTTTAAACATGATCTTTAGAAATTATACATGTCCATGCTTCCAAGCAGGCAATTTTAGTACCTCCAACTGGGCTTTACCAGTCAATGACTCTATGACACATTTGGAGTCACCAAGTTTCTGAATGCAATTAATATTTTTTCTCTTAGCTAGAGTCATAAGTGCCCAAGTCGTTGTCAACTATGCTTTAGTGTTGGGCCCATTTCTAATTCCTATTTTGAATGTAAATAAATTTTTCCCAAGAAATTTAATATAACGTCCCCCAACACACATAATTTTACACAACTCCATCATAGAAACCAACAGATAAATCACAAGAGATAGATGGGAATAGAATCCTTCTAGGGCTTTTGAATTTCTAGGAGAAGTATTCTCTGAATAGGGAAATGATATTGGAAGATGAAAGAAGAATACTTATGCTATCGCATTAAAAAATAAACATGTTCATGAGATTACAAATCCCCCAGGCAACAACAATAGGAAGAGAATTTAGTAATTTATATTTCTTTGCCTAGAAGCATCGAAAATCCTCAAAGGTGGGTCGATCCAGATTCTCTCTAATGCCCAGAATCTACAAGAAAAAGTGCCAATTTTTTTGAGTTGTTTGACAGTTGACAAAGAGGTGTTCCACCATTTCCTCATGTTGTCTGCAAAGACAACAACTGTTTTATCCCACAAAGGCTCATTTCTTAAGATTCTCCCATATGTAAAATTTGTTATGCAATACCAGCCAAGAAATACATTTTATCTGATTGGGCATATGCCATTTCCAAATTATCTTTTTCTACCATTTGATGTCCTAAGCTATAGCAATGTGAGCGATAGCTTCATAGGTTTGACTAGCTTTAACTACACCAAACGAGAAGTCCCAGGGCTAGACAAATGAGTCCTTAGTATTGTTTAAGCACAACACGTTGCTACTTAATTCTTTAACAAAATCATTCCATTCCTCTACTAAGGAACGAATCAAACCCAGTAGTGTGTGTATCACCATGGGGCACAACCGTATTGTTTTTAAAGAATAAATATAGTACTCTCAGATTGTGCATTAGCTATAGGAAGTTAAACAAAGTGACCATCGAGAACAGGTATTTGTTGTTGAGGATTGATGACTTGTTCGATTAGTTGAAGAGACCAACATTGTTCTCGAAGATTGATCTGAAATCCAGATATCATTAGTTATGCATCAAAGAAGAGGACATATACAAGAAAACTTAACGTACTAGGTATGGGCATTATGATTTTGTTGTAGTTCCATTTGGTTTAACTAATACCCTAGCTACCTTTATGTGTTTGATGAATATTGTGTTGCATCCTTACTTGGACAAGATTGTTATTGTGTTCATTGATGATAAATTAGTATATTCTAAAAATGAGGAAGAACATGCTGAGCATTTAGCAGTAGTGTTGATATTGTTGAGAGAGCATTAGCTGTATGCTAAGCTCAACAAGTGCAGTTTCTTTCAGACTGAGGTACATTACATGGGACATGTGCTTTCCAACAATAGCATAACAGTGGATCCAAAAAAGGTAAGAGTTATCATGGAGTTGGAAGCTCCCGAGAATGTGGATGAGGTGGGCTCTTTCATGGGGTTAGCAAGTTATTAGAGGAGGTTCATTAGGAACTTCTTGTAGATTGCTTATCCTATCACATCATTGCAAAGGAAAGGTAAGAAGTTTGAATGGGTAGAGAAGTGTATGGCTAGTCTTGAGTATCTCAAGTAGTTGTTGACACAAGCACAAGTGTTAAATATTAAAGATCAGGGAAACAAGTTTGTAGTATGTGGATATGCTTGCAAGAGATTACTTGGTGGAGTCCTTATCCAGGATGGATAGGTGGTAAGCTATGAGTTGCAAAAATTGAACGAGTGCAAGCAGAACTACCTGACACATGATCTTGAGTTTACGGGATTTTTGAGGTCTAAACTGGGCCTCCTAAGGAAATCATAAAATAATAGTGGAAATAATAAAATAAGAACCGATTACATCATCAAATGTTAGAGGGAAAAAAGACAAAACTATTTTTCATCTTGTATTTTCAACATATCTCTATATGGGTTTACTCAAATTTCGAGTGGAAACATTCGTTGGATGCAAAATTTGATTCCTCATCCAAGGAGTACACATGTTTCATACTTTCAATGGACCTTGCTACACGAAAAATGAGAAATACATGAAGAATGTGATTGCAATCACGTTTTTTCATTCATTTCTCATTATTCGTGTAGTAGGGTCCATCAAAATTATGAAACATGGTTACATATTGGATGAGGAATTAAATTTTTCATCCAACGAGTACTCCCGCTCAAAATTTGAGTAAAAGCTTAGAGAGATAATTTGAAAATACAAGTTGAAAAAGTAGTTTTATTATTTTATTATTTTTTAATCTTTGTACTTTTTTACTCCAAAAATGGTGAAACATTCCCCATGGTTGACATCATCATCTTGAATCCTATTGGTTCTTATAAAGTTTATTTTGGTTGTACATATTTCTTAGGAGGCCCATTTTAGACCTCAAAAATCTGCTAATGGCAGCGATCATACATGCGTTGAAGATGTGGAGTCACTATCTTCTTGGAAGGAGGTTTGTATTGATGAGTGATAGCAATGGTTTGCAGTATTTATTTGACCAATTGAATCTAAATGGAAGGCAGGTTTGGTGGTTGACCACGATCAGTGAGTTCGACTTTGAGATCATGGAATTCAAAGATAAAGAGAATAGGGGGGCAAATGCTCTTAGCATATAGATACAAGTAAATCACTTAGCAACTATAAGCTCCTATGGGTCAAACTTACATAATTGGATCTTGTAGGCAGGTCAGCAGGATGTTAGGTATATGTAGATTGTGCATAGGTTGCAACGAAGTTCATTTGCTGGTACAGGTAGTGGTATGGGTACAGGTACAGATGCAGGTGCACAAGATGCAGACTAGAAGACAGATTGGTTAGATCTATAGATAGGATATATGTGTCAAATAACAGTGAGCTCAAGAAAGTGATTTTGAAGAAGTTTCATGCAAAACCATATTTAGGTCACCTAGGTTATCAGAAGATGCTGATAGCAGTGAAGAAAATCTTTTATTAGCCAAATTTGAAGAGAGACATAGCAGAGTTTGTAGCTAGGTGCTTGGATTGTTAGCAGGTGAAGGCAGAGTGTAAGCATCCAAGTGGACTGATATAGCCAATTGAGATCCCAAAGTGGAAATGGAAGGTCATTTATATGGAATTTATCATAGGTTTGTTGAGGGCAGTGAGACAACATGGCTCCATCATAGTAGTGGTGGACATGTTGAACAAGGTAGCACGCTTCATTCTAGTGAAGTCCACATTCTCAATGAGTGATGTAGCACAAGTCTTCATGAGGGATGTGGTCAAATTGCATGGAGTTCTGAAGAAAATTGTGTCAGATAGGGATGAAAAGTTCATTTCCAAGTTTTGGAGGGAGTTGTTTGCAAGTTTGGGCACAGAACTGGCCTTCGGTATAGTTTATCATCCACAGGTAGATGAATAAATTCAGAGGGTCAACAAGATATTGGAGGACATGTTGAGGATGTATGTGGTGCATCAATAGAAGAAGTGAGAAGAGTATTTTCCATTGGTATAGTTCGCCTATAACAATGGGTATCAGGAATCACTGAGGATGAGTTTGTTTGGGCAGAGTTGTAATACTCCCATTAGTTGGAGTGATCCAGTTAATAGGATGTTGATTGGATTGGACATGTTGGTAGACATGGAGTAGGAAATGCAAGTAATCAAGAAGAATAGGAAAATAAAATAGGATAGGTAGAAGAGCTATGCATATCGGAACATGTTGTTTAAGGAGTTCTAGGTTGGGGAATAGTTGTACTTTCACATCAAACTAAAGAAGAGATCATTGCTGATTGGATCATGTGCAAAGCTGACACCCCGGTTTTGTGGACCTTTTAGGATTATCAAGAGGATTGGTCCAGTAGCCTATTGACTTTCACTACCTCCAACAGTGAAAGTCCATGATGTTTTCCATGTGTCATTGCTTAAGAAGTATGTTAAAGATGTTGATCATGTGATTGATTAGTCTATATTGCTGGTGGAGCCAAAATGAGAATTCTAACCGGAACCGTAGTGTATATTTTAAAGAAAGATGCTTATGCTCTGAAACTGAGCAATTGAGTAGTTAAAGTGCAATGTTAGCACTTTGTGCCCGATGAAACTACATGGGAGATGACAAATCAAATGCAAGCTATGTATCCTTGTTTGCTAGTTGAGTGGATGTTTTGGTACATGTCTTTGCTACATGTTTTGGTGATGTTTGATATATGTACATATGCATATGGATGTAAATACCACCATGAGCTATGTTATAAAGCTCCAATAAGCGATATGGGTGTCATCTCATTATGATGTTAAAAATGTTATGTTTTCATGTTGGTTTGCTTCTTAGAAGGATGATCATTGTAAATATTGGAATGATCTAAGTTATAAAGCTCCATGGGCAGATTGTTTTGCTTACAATAGTCTTGTGGTTATAAGTGTTGTTGAACATCGAGGACGGTGTTCCCCCAAAGGGGAGGGTTCTGTAACAACGCTGGTGAAAATTCCATGTAATAAAAGTTAATAAAGAAAAAATAATAACCACGAATGATGGAACAATTATTCCAAGTTGAATGTTGGGCAAGAATATAGTGATGAGGATCACTCGTGATTGATTAATGACAAAGTAAATTGGAAAAAGCAACGAAAAAGGTTTTTGAAGTGAAAAATGACATTTTTGGCACATTTAATTATGAAAATAATGGAAATTAGGACAAAAGGGAGGTGAAAGGTCACAAGTTGCATGTGAGAAGGAAAATGATGGAAAATGAAGAAAATAGAAGCCTCATCAACAAAAAGGATTCTAAGGATCAGTGCACAGACTTTTATCACTTTAGTTTTGGAGCTCTCTCTCATACTCCTAGACACTTATAGTTTTCTTGGAGCACTCTTGGAGAGTGTGGCATACTTGGATTTTTGGAATGAAAAGGAAAAGGAAGAGCGGGAAAGTGCAAAAGGACATTGGGATCAATAGCTACATTGGGTTTTGCTTGCAGGTACCGAGTTGCATGTAAGGTTTCCTCACTAGTTTTGGCATGCATGGCATATGCATGTGGTTTATCTGTCATGATTTGTCACTAGAATGGAGGACTGGATGGCTTGACAGTGGATTTTCCCAGTGTTTCCATTTCCTAGATAACCATGGTGTTGTGGGTTTATTTCTTTGTTTTCGGGTTGGTTCTCATGTTTCTTTTAGCTTGGGTTGAGTTACTAGTTCTTGGAGCCTTGATTGGACAAGTGCTCTGGAGCCTTCTAATAGCTTGGGTTGAGTTACTGTCCTAGAGCCTTGGTTGGACAAATTCTCTAGAGCCCTTGGTGGGTTGAGTTACTAGTCCTAGAGCCTTGGTTGGAACAAATGCTCTGGAGCCCTGGAAGGCTCAGGTAGAGACCAATATGATGAGGGTTTTGTGTTGTTCGAATGTGAGGTGGAATCACTGTTTGATGGGTTGAGGTGGTTGGCCTCCGGAAGTCCTAGATGGTTTTAGATTGATGTGTTTTATAAGATCCCATATTCATGCTTGGAATATAGCATGTGGGTGACTGGCTAAAGAGATATTTAGCTCAGCCATGTCTACAGTTGGGTGGTTCATGTAATTCTCACAATTGTTGCCCTTTGCATTATTAATATGAGGTTATTTTTCCTTGTTATTTTATGAGCATTGTACTGGTTTATATGTGGATTATATGGTTGTTGTCTCCTCGTTATTTCTATTGTTATTATGTTGGTTATGAACATGTCTTATGACAATAGCTATGTATGTATCTCATCGTGTTTTTAGTTGTAAATGAATGAACAATGTATCTATGGCCTAATGGATGAAACTACAACTAATGTGTTGAGGCACCAATGCTTCTTAGCAATTCTCAAATGAGTATGAGACCCCTATGCTTAGATCTGTTGTGTACACATGTAGATTACATATTTGTGACATGTTTGATGGAATTATTGTCATGGCTAGAAGGGTTTCATTCAAGGGCTTATTCAATTAATTGCATTTGTACCATAATTCCACTGTTATCTTTTTGTTTTGAAGGTGTCATTCAATTTTGGGTAGTGACATGGGCTCTAGGCTTGAGAAGGTGGCTCAAATCCCAGGGACACAACCACAACACTAGGAAAAAAGTCCCTGGACATTGACATACCATGTTGTGGGAGCGTCCAGACCCTTCTAGATGCATGATGCCCATATCAAGGGAGCGTCTGAGAGTGTAATGATGTAAAAACCCAATGGGGCCTAGGGGTTGGTTACCTGAGTGGTTGGGATGGGTCCTAGGAGTTTGGTTACTGATCTAGAAGGTTTGTATGGTGTGTTTCTATAAGTTCCACTTCCTTGACTGACACATAGGGAGTGGTGTCATATCATAGTAACTTATCGTCACATGTTTGCGCCGGTTGGCTAGTTACTTGGGTAGATGTGGGAGGAGGGGGTTACATACAAAAAATGAAATATTGTTTCATCAAAATATTAATAAGGATTTGAAGGGTTGAAAATTTAGAGAGGCAAAGACTTGTATACTACTATGTTGAAAATTGTGCCAGTCTTACTATAGAAAACTTAATTGATTAGTTGTTAAGGAAAATGTAGAGATATCCAAGTCAAAAGATGAAATAAATAGGATAGTGGTGAACAACTTGGACATAGCGACTAACAAGCTCGTCAATGAGGATGGTGCTAGGGTCTAAGGTTAAGGCACTTTTTGATACCCTGTTTGTTGTTTTATTAAATAATTCCCTATATATGTGTTGAAACATGATCTTTTGAAAGTATTTTTTAGCTTCTAAATGTCCATGCTTCCAAGTAGGCAATTTTAGTCCCTCCAGTTGGGCCTTACCTATCAACCGCTCTATGACACATTTAGAGTCAGCAAGAATCTGAATGTAGTTAATATTTTTTCTCTTAGCTAGAGTCATAAGTGCCCAAGTCATTGTCAATTATGCTTTAGTGTTGGGCCCATTTCTAATTCATATTTTGAATGCAAATGATTTGTTTCCAGGCAATTTAATCCAACCTCCCCCAACACAAATAGAATTATGAACAACTCCATCAAAGAAACCAATAGATAAATCATAAGAGATAGATGGGAATAAAATCCTCCTAGGGATTTTGAATTGCTAGGAAAAGTATTCTTTGAATAGGGAAATGATATTAGAAGATGAAGGGAGAATAATTATGCTATCGCATTAGAAAATAACCATGTACTTGAGGTTCCAAATCCCCCAGGCGACAACAATAGGTAGAGCATGTAGTAATTTATATTTCTTTGCCTAGAAGCATAAAAATTCCTCAAAGGTGGGCCGATCCAGATTCTCTCTAATGCCTAGAATTTGCAAGGCAGAGTGCCAAATGTTTTGGGTTGTTTGGCAATTGACAAAGATGTGGTCCACCGTTTCCTCATGTTTTCTGCAAAGACAACAATTGTTTGATCCCACAAAGCCTCGTTTCTTAAGATTCTTCCATGTCAAAATTTTGTTATATAATACCAACCAAGCAAAACATTTTATCTGATTAGGCATATGCCATTTTCAAATAATTTTTTTCTACCATTTGATGTCCTAAGCTATAGCTGTGTGAGCGATAGCTTCATAGGCTTGACTGGATTTAACTACACCAAATGATAAGTCTCATGGCTAGGCTAAGGACTCCTTAGTATTGTTTAAGCACAACCCATTGCTAATTAATTCTTTAACAAAATCATTCCATTCCTCTACTAAGGAACCAGTCAAACCCAGTTCTATTGAGGTCAACTAGTAATTCTTTATGGGCAGAGAAAGATCAACTCTTCTTACATCTTGCAAGTGGTAGAGTCCTTTAGAATACAAGAAGTGGATCAAATCAAGGGATAGTTGTAAGCTCTAGTACCACCTATAAAAGGATCCTTTTCAAGAACAACCTGCTTTCAATCTCCAACTTTCCAAGCTAGCTAGTTGTAAGGGAAAAAGAAAGAAGCAATGAGTGCTTTCGAGACAATGGAACCTCTTTTGGCAGGGTTTTTGGCTTGTCCTATAAGCCAATCCACCACCAATAATTTATTTAGATATTTCCTTTTTAATACCTAGCTCCAAAGATGCCCACCGAAAAGACCTCTCCATAGATATTTTAGAGCCAAGGCTTTTCCAAACCATGACAAATTTTTAAAACTCTATCCTCCAAGATTTTTTGGAATGGACAGGGAGGTCCAATTGACTCAATGTAAAATTTCCTTACAACTTTTACCAGCCACAAGAAGTTGAACATTTTTTATCTGATGGCTTTGAGATTGCCATGGGAATATTGGCCAAAGACAACTAGTAGACATGAATATTTTCTATTACTAATTTAACTACAGCCATTCTGTCCCCCAAAAACAACCAATTGTAACACCATAAGTTTATCTTCTGTTCAACATTCCTAATCAGCTCACATTTAATCCCCTTTATGATAATCATTTGGTTTTAAGAAGAAGCTAGAGAAAAAAATTGCAATGGAAAAAATATTAAATGGATGAACAGTCTTAACCCATTTCAAACATTGTGTAAACTCTTTATTTCAACTCAAATTAACAGCACTATCCAACTCTACAATTTATTTTTAATTCAGAGCTCTATGTTTGCAAGTGTTTGAAGCTATATCATGTAAATGCAACTGAACAACTGTAAACACAGCTAGACAAAGTTAAATTCATAGTTACTAATTATTGATACACAAGTTTACCGAGTAATTGGAACAAATGAATTTTTGTGCTCTCGGTTGCAGAAAAACTAGCCATCCTAAAATAAATATTGGTTGTAGAATATAAGCTATGGATTACAGAAAAACTAGCCATATTAAATTAAATATTGATTACAGAGTATAAGATTATTTCAAACAAATGAAAAGACAAGTATAATAATATTATATCATTAATATGTACAAAAAGTGGGAGGGTTGAGACCATAGAAAGAAATGTAGATATACAAGTTTACTGAGCAATTGGAAGGAAAGAAATCATGTGCTCTAAGTTACAAATCAAATTGGAAATACTAAATTAAGTATTGGAAATACTAAAAATCCAAATGCACCTTTGGAAAGGAAGAAGTAGAATAACTTAGACACATTATCTCCCATGAAGGAATAAAAGTGGACCCTAATAAAATCAAAGCTATTAAGGAATGGACCAAAGCAGTTAATATATCCAAGCTAAGAGGGTTCTTAGGATTGACTAGATATTACCGAAGATTTATTAAAAACTATGCACATATAACTTCACCTCTAACAAACCTTTTAAAGAAGAATTCATTTCAATGGAATGAGGAAGAAGGAAGGTGTTTTGAAGAACTGAAGGAAGTTATGTCTAATGCCCCGATATTGGCAACTCCATATTTCTCTAAACCATCTACAATCGAGTTTGATGCTTCCAAATTTGGTATAGGCATATTTTTAATGAAATAAGGACATCCAATAGATTTTGAAAATAGGAAGATCAATATAAGAGAACATCTTAAGTCCACATACAACAATGATATGCTCACCATTATGCATGCACTTGCTAAGTGGAGACAATATCTTTTGGGAAGAAAGTCCTCCATCCGAACAAACCATAATAGTCTCCAACACCTCCTTCAACAAAAAACACTTTCAAAAGAACAAAAAAAGTGGATTGAAAAAATTGTCGCCTTTGACATGGAGATACTACATAAAGGGGAAAGGACAATGTAGTAGTGGATGCTCTATCTAGGAAGGACAAAGAACCAGCATTAATTGTTGTCTTAGTTGTTCTTCCTAAATGTCTTAATGAGATTCGAAGTGAGAATGCTAAGGATCCATAAATAATTGCGATAATCAATAACCTTTCAGACAACTCAAAATTTGAATGGAAGAATGAATTTCTATGGTACAAAAGAAGAATCTATCTGAATTCAAACTCCAAGTTTAAATCCAAGGTACTCAAGGAGTAACAAGATTCACTGTCAACCGGACATGTAGGATTATTTAAAAATTACTACAATGCAAGGAAATAATTCTTCTAGGAGGGGATGAGTCGTGATATTCATAAATATCTACCAAAATGTGACAAATGTCAAAGAAATAAAAGAGAAAATATTACAACACTTGGATTACTTCACCCCTTAAACATTCTGAATCAGAAATGGGAAGAAATATCGATGGAATTTATTGAGGGATTCCCTGTATCTGAAGGCAAGGATAAGATCTTTGTAGTAGTCGACAAAATCACCAAATATGCTCACTTATTGCAATGAATAAATCAGACTCAGCTAAATAAATCGCTGAGACATTTTGCAAAAATATTTATAAACTACATGGTTTCCCGAAAGTCATTGTGAATGATAGAGATGCCAAATTTACGGGTAATTTTTGGAAGGAATTGTTAAACCATATAGGAACATATCTAAATATGAGTTCCGCTTACCATCCTCAAACAAGTGGAAAAACAGAGGTTGTCCATAAATGTTTGGAAGCCTACCTACATTGTTACGCTATAGGAAAACAAAATAAGTGGGCTCAGTGGCTGCATCTCGTTGAATGGTGGTATAATTCTACTTATCATACGTTAGCAACAATGACTCCATTCCAAGCTTTGTATGGATACAAACCTCCAAATGGAAGGATCTAGCTACCATCTAGACAAGTCTACCAACTGCTAAAAACCAACTAGAAGAAACCCAAAAAATCATCCAAACCCTAAAAGAAAATTTAAATAATGCAAGAAACTGTATGAAACAAGAAGCTAATCGAAACAAAACCGAGAGAGAATTTGAAGTTGGAGAATGGGTATTTGTCAAGATCCAGCCATACAAACAGTTGTCCTTGAAATAAAAAGGAAAATATAAATTGGTACCGAAGTTCTATGGACTATACCAAATCAACAAAAAGATCATCCAAGTTGCATATAGTTTAAGCCTTTTGCATAAAAGTCGTGGTTCACAACAAATTCCATGTATCCTTCCTTAAAAGGGCACTAGGCGACCATCAATCATCAAAAACAATGCTTCCATTATTAGATGATGAAGGAAGGGTCATTTTAGAACCAGAAGGTATAAATTTCACCAAAGAAAAGAAGCTTTGAAGACAAAGAATTTTCTAAGTTGTTATTAAGCAAAGGGCATGATCAAATATCATGCCCATTCACCAAGAGGCACCAAGGGTAGTATAAAGCCAAGGGCCTCCCATAAATTGTAATTGTCTTCTATCTTTCCTAATAATAATAAATATGAATTTACCAAATTTTTAAGTTGTTTGTGCGAGATTCAAGTTAAAACATGAAATCAATAGGGCAATGGTGAATAACTTGGACATAGCCACTGACAAGCTCCTTAATGAGGATGGTGCTAGGGTCCAAGGTTAAGTCACTTTTTGATAACCTATTTGTTGTTTTATTAAATAATTCCTTGTATATGTGTTGAAACATGATATTTAGAAATTAGTTTTTAGCTTCTACAATTCCATTCTTCCAAGCATCCAAGTTTAGTACCTCCAACTGGGCTTTACCTATCAACAACTCTATGACACATTTGGAGTCACCAAGAATCTGGATGCAATTAATATTTTTTCTCTTAGCTAAAGTCATAGGTGCACAAGTCGTTGTCAACTCTACTTTAGTGTTGGTCCCATTTTCAATTCCTATTTTGAATGTAAATTATTTTTTTCCACGCAATTTAATTCAACTTCCCCCACCACAAATATAATTATGCATAGCTCCATCAAAGAAACCAATAGATAAATCATAGGAGATAGATGGGAATAGAATCCTCATAAGGATTTTGAATTGTTAGGAAAGGTATTCTTTGAATAGGGAAATGATATTGGAAGATGAAGGGAGAATATTTATGCTATCGTACTAAAAAAAACCATGTTCCTGAGGATCCAAATCCCCTAGGCGACAACAATAGGAAGATAATTTAGTAATTTATAATTATTTTGCTAGAAGCATCGAAAATACGCAAAGGTGGATCGATCTAGATTCTCTCTAATTCCTAGAATCTGCAAGATAGTGTGCAAATTTTTTTGAGTTGTTTGACAGTTGAAAAAGAGGTGGTCCACTATTTCGTCATGTTGTCTGCAAAGACAACAAGTGTTTGGTCCTAAAAAGCCTTGTTTTTGAAGATTCTCTAATGTCAAAGTTTTGTTATGTAATACCAACCAAGCAAAGCGTTTTATTTGATTTGGTATATGCCATTTCCAGCTAATTTTATTCTACCATTTGATGTTCGAAGCTGCAGCAGTGTGATCAATAGCAAGCCTTATTTGCTATGCTATATACTCAGAAATGCACCTAGGCAGTATATGCCCACCGCTAGATAATGTACTTGTTTTGATCCAACAATGGCATATACTACCCAGACACATTTATGAGTCTATAGCATATCAAATAAGGCTCATTGTGAGCAATAGCTCCATACGATTGCCTGGGTTTAAATACACCAACCCAAGCCCAGACCAATGAGTCCTTAGTATTGTTTAAGCACAACCCGTTGCTAATTCATTCTTTAACAAAATGGTTCCATTCCTCTACTAAGGAACCAATCAAATTTAGTTCTATTGAGGTCAACCAATAATTCTATATGGGCAGAGAAAGATCAACTCTTCTTACATCTTGCAAGTGGTAGAGTCCTTTAGAATACAAGCAATGGATCAAATCAGGGGATAGTTTGTATGCTCTGGCACCACCTATAAAAGGATCCTTGCCAAGAACAACCTGCTTTCCATATCCAACTTTCCAAGCTACCCATTTGTGGAGGAAAAGGAAAGAAAAAATGAGTGCTTTCGTAATGCCCCAGGAAAAATGTAAATATTGGTTTACTATGGTAAATACAAACTGAAGCTGATATTATTATCTATTTGAAATTTAATAATATTTGTTTTTATTATGAGAGATAATAAATGTTTTCTTTTAAAGGTTGGTAACTTCTCAAGGAGGAAGTTTTCTCTTGGGAAAATACAGTTGCAGTGATTGGAACCCTAACTACCTCCCATAACTGGAAGAGTTTCCAGAGAAAAAGAGGGGAGGGGAGGAAAATCTGCATTGTAGGGATAGGCAGAAAAAGAGAAAAGAGGCTAAGTCTCGTGATGATCAGATAGCCCTGCACAATGTGCAAGTAACTTGCAGAAGAATATTGTCTACTAAGTAAGCTAGGGGGGAGATTCTGGTCCTGAAAGATGAATCTCATGGTTGGGCGGTTGAGAGGAAGTAGGAGTCCTAGGCTCGGGTGAACCTTCAAGGAGATCTTTACCAGCTGGAAGAATCAGGTAAGTAAAGAAACCTCTAAGGGAAATTGTTGTGTGAACTTTATCATGTATCATACTTCTGTTAAAAGAGGTGCGGAAGGATTTCTCTACAGTGAACAGTAGAGGAATTCAAGAGGAGAGATGGGTGTCCTCTTCTGTATATCTTTACAAATATATGAGTTAGTAGTCTGTGTAAGAGTCTTACTTTTATTTATGAACTGGAAATAACTGCAAGAGAAGTCTATAGATAACTAACTATAAACTATTTGTAGAGAGTTCAAAGAATATAACAAACTCAGGTTTAGCAAGAGACTGTCCTTGTCGAAGACAAGAATCCATATAGTTAATTAACAGAATGACCGTATAAGAGCTTTTTCTTTAATTATGCCAAAATATAAAGAAATGTAGGAAAAAATCTAGAGGGCAGATTCAACCCTCAGAGCACAATCAGCGGAGAGACAACTATGAAAGAATTTAAAGACATTGTAGAGAGGCAAAGCAGTCCCGCATGAATATCGAACCTAAATCCAAAACTGTTTCTTTTCCTACATGCATGTAGCTATATTAAACATTTGACAATGAAGAAAATCTTGTAGCTATTTTATCATTTGATAGCGAATAAATCATGTAGCTATATTAAACATTCGATAGAGAAGCAAATCCTGTAGCTATAATAACAATTGATAGTGAAGTAAATCATGTAGCTAAATTAACATTTGGTAGTGAAGCAAATTATGATAAAAGTTAGAAAAAAACATAACCAGAGCTCTGAGGAGCGGATTAAAAGCGTAAGAGTTTACGTGAAAGTTGTATGCTCAAGAAGATTAGCAGGACCATAAGGTTCAGACTCAAAAGCATATACCATATTCAACAAGGGCTATTAAACCAAAACCATCGTTAACCATGCTAAAGACTGCATACCCAGAAACTTCATAAAACACGGAGAATATACATGGCACCATTTCTTGGAATCGAACTGTGCATTTGAATATACAGTAAACTTTAGAAAATTAAAACTTAAGGAGTCCAGATCATTATTTAGCATAAAGAGAAGCCTTAGGGTTCTGGTATATCTCGGCATGCATTTAAAAATTTATCATACACCCTAGTCCCAAGGACCCTATCAGATTCTGGAAAATACAATAATGTACTCAGCGAAAAAGAGAAACTGGAGTAAGCTACAATGGGTTCAACCCAGAAAGTATACCCATAACAATTCCTATTTATAATGGATGAAATACACAACATATCAGCAAAATTTAAGAACAAGCCCAAGGGCATGTCAAGTTTGTCGGTGCCCCAAGATAACCAAGGCCACGGTTCTGAGAAATAATTAGGAAACAAATTCCATTAACCCTAGAAAGAGCCACAGAGAAAACCCTGACTAGCGTTATAGATTTTGCCACCAATCTGATACAATAAAAAAAGTAGAAATCATAAACACTTGGGTCAGAGGATTCTGAAAAAATTTGAAGAACCCATTCTTTTTAACGACCCAGAATTTGCAACTCTTAACAGATCTTGAAATCGAAACCCTCGGGAGAAAAATTCCAAGAAGCTTACCTGATAGCCAGCACTAAAGAGGTAGAACCCGGGGAGCATCGTTCAGGACCTTCGGTGACTTCTGAAGTCTGGAAACATGTCCTCTCAACCATAGGACAAAGGAAAACAGAGAAACTGTTAGAGATTTGGATATAAAATATAATGATAACCTGAGAGAAAGAAAAATTCGAAGAATTTAATAACTCTGCATTGATAAACCCTTACCAGAACACCACTTCTGCAAGAACCAGGGCGATTACAGTCCTGAGCTCGGCGGTGTCCATAGACCTTCTAGTTCATTCGGCGCAAAGGAGTTTTGGACCATTCGGTGTGAAGGAGAAGAGGCGGAGCTTAAAACAAACCCTGTGCAAATAGATAGAGAGTCCCACGCTGCCAGATAAACAAGGGTGGAGTACATCGAACTAAGCACAGCCCTCGGATGGGTGTAGATGCATCCACATCGTCGATGATGGGAGAAGGTCGAGGGGTGCGAAGTTAGAGTGTATGCTGGGCATACCCCATCACGTGATAGGGCCGGTGAAAAATAAATTTCCAAGCCAAATTTTAAGAGCAAACAGCACTGGCAACTGACAGCAAAGGGGTGAGAGTACTTAGCATTAATTCCATCATCAAAACTTCTACCAGAAAGTTTTCCCGTCAACACAACACAAATTCTCTAATATTACATGAATGGTGTATTTGATATTTAACATTTATGTAAAGTTAATATGTAAAATTTAATATGCAAGTTTGGGGCTGAACATTTGAATTATATGTAAAAAAATATTAACATGGTAAGATTATATGAAGTAAGTGGATACATTACAAGTGGTATTAGAGCCAAGTGTCAAAAACTGTGGCCTCTGGGAAATAAAACAGGTAAGTGTATTCATTTTATGTTCATCTCTATTGAGTAGTTAAAGAAAAAAAGTTAATGCATTGACCCTTCTTCTCTTACTTTTCTTATGTTAAGTACAAGAAAACAGAAGACCGTCAATATGAGAAGAGCAGACAGTGTTTCACATAGGTTTGTGTTGGGTCAGGGACCTGCAACCGGCCCTGAAAATAACCTAGAATTATGGGTACAGCTTGGAGAGGAGGCTCACAATATGAATCTTGCAATATTAGAGACAGTACAAGGGTTGAAAAATGAAATGGACCAATTGCGGAAGGATAACTCGAGGTTAACCATGGAACAGGAAAGGATCATAAAGAGCCTATCTGACAAGCAGAATCAACAACCGTTGAATCCCAGCACTGAGCAGCAAAGGGAGTCAGAGGAGCAGGATCACCACACAAAACCGGAAGAGTCAGAAGGAAGGGAGGAGGAACGATCTGATAATGCTGTTGAGCAATAGACATTAAAAAGGCAACGGATAGAGTTGCAAGGGGACTTCCGTAAGATCAAACCACCACACTTGGATGGAGAACTAGAGGAAGCAACCGATGCATGGTTGATTAATATGAACACATACTTCCAGCTATATGAATACAATCACAACCTCAAGGCACAGTTGGCCATTTTCTAATTACAGGGAAAAGCCATCATGTGGTGAGAAGAAGTTAAGATGGTAAGAGGAGTAAGTGAACAGAATATAACTTGGGAAAAATTTCAAAAATACTATAAGAAAAGATACTTGACCGAACATTTTTATGATGAAAAAGCAAGAGAATTCTATGACCTGCAACTGGGACAACAAACTATGAATGAATTTATCACTCGTTTTACTTCATTGCTCTATTATATGCCTTATATCCAAGAGGAAAAGGCTAAAGTATAGAGGTTAGTCAGTGGTTTACCTTTGAACATGAGGGAAATAATTGGGTTTTGATAACCCAAAGACGATGGACGAGGTAATACGTAAAGCCCATATTTGTTACTAGCAAAGTAAACAAAAGGGAGAAATCTTGGATAAAAAGTGGGTTGATAGGAAAAGCAACAAATTGGCCGGAAATACTAAAGGAAATCGAGGTGGTGGTAACAAAGGATTTGCCGAGGGGAAAAACAACAGAAATATACAGAAGAATCCGCTCAAATTAAAGCCACCCATTGAGTCCAAAACCAACGAACAACCTAGAAAAATAGACAATGAAGGGATAGCAAGGCCTCCAGTGCAATGTTGGGGCTGTGGTGGACCTCACTACGTAAAAAAATGCCCTCAACAAAAACGAACCGAACAGGTTTCCCAGATCTATGAAGCATCTACAGTTGGCGATGTAGGACGGAGTTTACCAAAGATTAATGCTGCCCTAGAAGATCGTCAGGCGGAGTACCAACCGACCATGGTGGAATTTGAAGATAAGCTCTTAGACCTTGTTGTAACTATTTTAATTGACCCTGGAGCTATGTTAAGTTATATTAGTCCTAAAGTTGTGGAGCATTGTAAATTGCAACCTGCTAAATTTAAGGACCCTTGACTAGTAGAACTAGCAACAGGGGCAAAGAGATGAGTGCTTGCTATGGTCAATCACTGCCCTTTAAAGATAGCAGGATAGCCAGTGATGGCAGAATTAAACGTGCTTCCCCTTGGTTCATATTATGTACTTATTGGTATGGATTGGTTAGAAAAACACTGGTCTATAATTAACTGTAAAACTAAGACTATTTGTTACAAAGATGAGCTTGGAGCAAAGCAAGAGATGCAAGGAACTAAGCGGCCAGTGTAGATTCGACCAATAACCGCTTCTCAGTTAGCAAAATGCATTAGGAAAGGATGTAAGATTTATGTCATCCAAGTGGGTTATGCCAACTTGAAAAATAAAATAGCCACATTTGAAAACATTCCCATGATACAAAAAATTGCTGATGTGTTTCCAGAAGAGATTCCCGGACTGCCACCCAAGAGAGACATATATTTTACCATCGAATTGGTGCCAGGAGCAACCCCAATGTCCCAAGCACCCTACAAAATGAGCACACCAGAATTGACAGAGTTAAAAATGCAATTACAAGAGCTGTTAGACAAAAACTACATTCGCCCTAGTGTGTCACCCTAGGGAACCCCGGTGTTGTTCGTTAAGAAGAAAAATGGGACCCTTCGCATGTGTATAGATTATCATCAATTGAATAAATTGACAATCAAAAATAAGTATCTTCTACCTTGTATTGATGAACTTTTTGATCAAGTAAAAGGAGCAACATTGTTCTCAAAGATTGATTTGCGATCAAGGTATCACCAAATCAGAATTAAAGAAGAAGACATAGCTGAAACTACTTTTAGAACACGGTATGGTCATTATGAGTTTGTGGTGTTACCCTTTGGGTTAACCAATGCCCTCGCAACCTTTATGTGTTTAATGAACAGCATATTTCATCAGTATTTGGATAAGTTTGTGCTGATTTTTATTGATGATATACTGATATATTCCCGAACTATGGAGGAGCATAAGGAGCACCTCAGATTGGTAATTCAAACCCTCTAAGAACACCAATTATACAGTAGGTTCAACAAATGTGATTTCTTTAAGGAACAAATACAATATTTGGGGCATATAATCACTAAAGAAGGGATCATGGTAGATCCCGAAAAAATAAATACCATAATGGAATGGTTGGTACCAAAGGATGTGGCAGATATCAAATCCTTCATGGGACTAGCAGGTTATTACAGATGGTTTGTAGACGGATTTCCGAGAGTATCTTATCCAATCACTTCCTTACAGAAAAAGGGAAGAACCTTTAGGTGGACCCCAGAATGCCAAAAAAGTTTTGAGCAACTTAAGCATTTGCTCACCACCGCACCCATTTTAAGCATAGTCGATCCTAATAAAGATTATGTGGTGTGCATGGATGCAAGTAAGGAAGGGGTAGGAGGCATGTTAATGCAATAAGGGAAGGTAATTTCTTAAGAGTCAAGAAAATTAAAAGAGAATGAGCAGAAATATTTCTCTTATGATCTAGAATTGGCAGTCATCATTCACGCTTTAAAAAAGTGGCGACATTATCTATGGGAAGAAAATTTCTATTATTGACAGACCACCACAGTTTGACTAATTATTTTAGCCAGCCCACCTTAAATGCTAGCCAAGCACAGTGGGTGGATTTCTTAAGTGGTTTTGATTTCGAGATCAAGCATTTGAAAGGGAAAGAGGACTGGGTGGCAGACGCTTTAAGTCGGAAATTACAATGTCTATATGAGATTTTTTGCAGTGAAGGGAAAAGCCCCTTCGAAGGAATGATTAAAAAGGCAACAGAACAAGATACCACATATCAACAAATAAAACAGCAAGTTCAACATCCAACCAACAAGGAAAAACAACTAGGTTATGCTTTGGATGTTGTTGGAATGTTGTATTACAAGAAAAGGTTATATGTGCCAAATCAGAACAACATTAAAAACTTGATTTTGGATGAATATCATAAAAGTCACTATGCTAGACACCCAGGGTATCAGAAAATGATCACTGTGCTCCAGAAAGAATATTATTGGCTGGGCATGATGAAAGATGTGGCTAGATACTTGGCACGTTGTCTGGATTGCCAACAAATTAAAGTAGAACACCAACACCCTACAGGGTTATTACAACCATTACCCATTCCAGAATGGAAGTGGGAAACCATCTCTGTGGACTTCATAACGAGTTTGCCCAAGTCAAAGAGAAATAACGACTCCATCATGGTGGTCGTGGACAAGTTAAGTAAATCAGCACATTTTATGCCTGTACAATCTACTTACAGAGATGTGCAGATCACCCATGTTTTTATGCAGAATATATTTAGGCTGCATGGGTTACCAAAAACAATAATTTCAGACTGTGATGTAAAATTTACATTGGTCTTTTGGAAAACATTGTTTGAAGAATTGGGGACTCAGCTGAATTTCGACACAGCTTATCATCTTCAAACTGACGAACAAACTGAACGAGTAAACTAGGTGGTGGAAGACATGTTAAGAACATATATAATGCACCAACCAAGTGGGAAGATTATTTGCACTTGGTCGAGTTCGCATACAATAATGGCTATCATACATCATTGCAAATGAGCCCATTTGAAGTATTGTACGGGTGGAAGTGTCGCACACCCTCAAGCTTGGGTGGACCGAAAGATAGATTGATGTTAGGTCCCGAAATGCTTAAGGAAATGGAGGAAATGGTTAAGAAGGTATGGTCCAATCTAAAGGCAGCTCAGGATAGGCAAAAGAACTTTGCTGACCGGAAAATAAAGTTTAAGGAGTATCAAGTCGGTGATCATATGTATGTGAGAATTCGAGCAAAAAAGAGCACATTACAATGGAGCAGGTGCGCTAAGTTGGCACCTCAATTATGTGGACCTTTTCAAGTCTTAGCAAGAATTACGCTAGTAGCATATTAGCTCGCTCTGCCGAGTCATATACGGGTCCACAACGTCTTTCATGTTTCCATGTTAAAAAAATATGTTTATGATCCTAAGCATGTAATCAGCTCGCAGGATATATAGGTAAGGAATAGCTCTGGTAGATCAATCTAAATGAGTTTTTTTTTTTTAAACTGATTTAAGATGTTGCATGTTTTAGATCGAGCTGGAAGGAGAAATCTTGGTCGAGCCGCTGAATATCCTTGACCAGAGAGAAGTAATGCTGCGGAAACGAGCTATTACCCAAGTTAAAGTGTAGTAGCAGCACTTTGGACCTCATGAGGCCACCTGGGAAGATGAAGAGCTCATGAAAAAAGCTTATCCAGAGTTGTTCATGGCCAAAAGACATCGGGATGATGTCCAATTTCAGGTGGGGGAGATGTAATGCCCTAGGAAAAATGTAAATATTTGGTTTACTGTGGTAAATACAAACTGAATCTGATATTATTATCTATTTGAAATTTAATAATATTTGTTTTTATTATGAGAGATAAGAAATGTTTTCTTTTAAAAGCTAGTAATTTCTCAAGGAGGAAGTTTTCTCTTGGGAAAAGACAGTTGTTGTCATTGCAACCCTAACTATCTCCCCTAACTGGTAGAGTTTCCAGAGAAAAGGAGGGGAGGGGAGGAAAATCTGCGTTGTAGGGACAGGCAGAAAAAAAGAAAGGAGGCTAAGTCTGGTGATGATTAGATAGCCCTGCACAATGTGCAAGTAACTCGTGGGAGACTGTTGTCTAGCAAGTAAGCTAGGGGTGAGATTCTGGTTCTAAAAGACGAATCTCATGGTTAGGCAGTTGAGAGGCAGCAGGAGTCCCAGGCTCGGGTGAACCTTCAAGGAGATATTTACCAACCGAAATAACCAGGTAAGTAAAGAAACCTCTGAGGGAAACTGCTATGTGAACTTTATCATGTATCATACTTCTGTTAAAAGAGGTGCGGAAGCCTTTTTCTATAGTGAACAGTGGAGGAATTCGAGAGGAGGGATGGGTGTCCTCTTCTGTATATCTTTACAAATATATGAGTTAGTAGTCTGTGTAACAATCTTCTTTTTATTTATGAATTGGAAATAACTGCAAGAGAAGTCTATAGATAACTAACCATAAACTATTTGTAGAGAGTTCAAAGAATATAGCAGACTCAGGTTTAGCAAGAAGCTGTCCTCGTAGAAGACAAGAATCCATATAGTTAATTAACAAAATGATCGTATAAGAGCTCTTTCTTTAATTATGCCAAAATACAAAGAAATGCAGGAAAAAATCTAGAGGGTAGATTCAACCCTCGAAGCACAATCCGCAGAGAGACAACTATGAAAGAATTTAAAGAAATTGTAGAGAGGCAAAGCAGTCCCGCATGAATATCGAACCTAAATCAAAAACTGTTTCTTTTCCTACATGCATGTAGCTATATTAAGCATTTGACAGTGAAGCAAATCCTGTAGCTATCTTATCATTTGATAGCGAAGTAAATCATGCAGCTAAATTAAACATTCGATAGAGAAGCAAATCCTATAGCTATAATAACATTCGACTGGGAAGTAAATCATGTAGCTAAATTAACATTCGGTAGTGAAGCAAATTATGATAAAAGTTAGAAAAAACATAACCAGAGCTTTGAGGAGTGGATTAAAAGCATAAGAGGTTACGTGAAAGTTGTATGCTCAAGAAGATTAGCAGGACCATAAGGTTTAAACTCAAAAGCATATACCATATTCAACAAGGGCTACTAAACCAAAACCATCGTTAACCGTGCTAAAGACTGCGTACGCAAAAACCTCATAAAACATGCAGAATATACATGGCAGCATTTCTTGGAATCGAACTGTGCATTTGAATATACAGTAAACTTTAGAAAATTAAAACTTAAAGAGTCCTGAAGGAGTCTGTATCATTATTTAGCATAAAGAGAAGCCTTAGGGTTCTGGTATATCTCGACATGCATTTAAAAATTTATCATACACCCGGGTCCCAAGGACCCTATTAGAAGCTGGAAAATACAAGAATGTACTCAGCGAAAAAGAGAAACTAGAGTAAGCTATAATGGGTTCAACCCACAAATTATACCCATAACATTTCCTATTTATAATGGATGAAATATTTAGCGTATCAGCAAATTTTAAGAACAAGCCCGAGGGCATGTCAAGTTTGCCAGTGTGCCAGGATAACCAAGGCCACAGTTCTAAGAAATAACCGGGAAACAAATTCCATTAACCCTGGAAAGAGCCGCAGAGAAAACCCTGACTGGCGTTATAGAATTCGCCACTAATCTGATACAATAAAATAAGTAGAAATCATAAACACTTGGGTCGAAGGGTTCTGAAAAAATTGGAAGAACCCCTTCTTTTCAATGACCCAGAATTTGCAACTCTCAACAGATCTAGAAATCGAAACCCTTAGTGGAAAAATTCCAAGAAACTTACCCGATAGCCAGCACTGAAGGGGTAGAAATTGGGGAGCATCGTTCAGGACCTTCGGTGACTTCTGGAGGCTGGAAACATGTCCCCTCAACCATAGGACAAAGGAAAGCAAAGAAATTGTTAGAGATTTGGATATAAAATATAATGATAACCTGAGAGAAAGGAAAATTCGAAGAATTTAAGAAATCTGCATTGATAAACCCTTACTAGAACACCACTGTTGCAAGGCCCAGGTCGATTACAATCCTGAGCTCAGTGGTGTCCATAGACCTTCTGGTTCATTCAGCGCGAAGGAATTTTGGACCATTCGGCGCGAAGGAGAAGAGGCGGAGCTGAAACAAACCCTGTGCAAATGGATAGAGAGTCCCATGCTATCGGATAAACAAGGGTGGAGTACATCGAACTAAACACAGCCCTCGGATGGGTGTAGATGCATCCACACCGTCAATGATGGGAGAAGACCAAGGGGCGCAAAGTTAGAGTGTACGCTGGCCATACCCCATCACGTGACAAAGCCGATGAAAAATAATTTCCAAGCCAGATGTTAAGAGCATACAGCGCCAGCAGCTGACGGAAAAGGGGTGAGAGTACCCAGCATTAATGCCATCATCAAAACTTCTACCGGAAAGTTTTTCCGTCAACACAACACAAATTCTTTGATATTACATGAATGGCGTATTTCATATTTAATAGTTATGTAAAGTTAATATGTAAAATTTAATATGTAAGTTTGGGGTTGAACATTTGACTTATATGTAAAAGAAATTTAACATGGTAAGATTATATGAAGTAGGTGGGTACATTACAACGTTTTAGACAATGGAACCTCTTTTGACAAGTTTTTTGGCTTGTCCTCAAAACAAATCCACCACCAATAATATATTATACCTGCTGCTGCTGGCAGGATATAACATATTCAACGTTTCATTGACTTGCTATTAGTTTTGCTTTGACTAAAAGAAATTAAAATCTATCCAAAGTTTAACATTAAGAAATTAAATTTATTATTTTTAAATAAAATTTATTTCTATTTATCTCATATATGATTGGTTGAAATTGTCTCCCTTATTGGTGTAATGATGACAATAACTGATTTTTGTGTACTTCTATTATTAATTACTATGTGTACTATATCACTAATTACTATGTACAATAAATATAAATAATTTGAAAAATAACATTAATTTAATTACTATGTACCATAAATACAAATGATTTCAATTAAATTCAAAATTTTCATTTTCTCTTGGTGGTAAAGTATTGAATAGCCATTTTATAGGTTTTATTTTTAAATTTATAAAAAAATAGTTTAAAAATTAAAATTTGAAAAATATGTAAAAAATAACATGTGTACAATTTGTACAACTCTCATTATATTCAATATATCATATAATAACATGATGTGTACTATAACATGAGCATTATATAAAAAATTTATCATCATTCATAATTAATACATAATTATTAACTTTTTATCCTTCTCTTCAAATGTCAATTTTATATATATATATATATATATATATAATATATATATATTATATTATAACTTTTATTTACCAAAACAACTGTTTAATTTGTATTAAAAAAAATTATGAAAAAAAATTAAACAAAATATTCATATAACTCATTTACAATTCTATTATTGTTTGGAATATATACAACACATCATGACATTAAAATATTTTATTAAATTACTAGTTATTCGACTTTGTTTAGATATTTCTATTTTAATACCAGGTTTCAAAAACCCCCACCGATAAAATCTTTCTATAGATATTTTAGAGCCAAGACTTTTTCAAACCAGAACAGATTTTTAAAACTCCATCCTCCAAGATTTTTTGGAATGGACAGGGAGGTCCAACTGACTGGATGTATCTTTTCCTGACAACTTTTACCAGCCACAGGGAGCTGAACATCTTTTGTCTGATGGCTTTGAGAATTGCCATGGTAGTCTTTGCCAAAGACAACCAGTAGACATGAATATTTTCCAGTACTGATTTAACTAGAATCATTCTGCCCCAAAGACAACTAATTGTAACACCATAAGTTTCTGTTCAATATTCAACTTTCCTGATCAGGCCACATCCAGTCCCCCGCTATGATAATCACATCCAGTCCCCCTTTATGATAATCATTTGGTTTTAGGAAGAAGCCAACGTATTTTATAACTTATGTTCAACTTTCCTGATCATGCCACATCCAGTCCCCCTTTATGATAATCATTTGCTTCTAGGAAGAAGCCAAAGTATTTTATACCAATTTCCAGAGAAAAGGGCTGAATGGATGAAGAGTTTTAACCCATTTCAGACATTGTGTAATCTCTTTAATTTAACTCAAATTAACAGCACTATCCAACTCTACAATTTATTTTTAACTCAAAGCTCTATGTCTGCAAGTGTTTGAAGCTATATCATGTAAACGCAGCTGAACAACTGTAAACACAGCTGAACAGAGTTAAATTCACAGTTACTAATTATTGATATACAAGTTTACAGAGTAATTGGAACGAATGAAATTCTGTGCTATGGCTTGCAGAAAAACTAGCCATCCTAAATTAATTATTGGTTGCAGAGTATAAGCTATGGGTTACAGAAAAACTAGCCATCCTAAATCAAATATTGGCTGCAGAGTATAAGATTATTTCAGACAAATGAAAAGACAAGGGTTGCAGAGTATAAAGATTATTTCAGACAAATGAAAAGACAAGTAGAAGAAGATTATATCATTAATATCTACAAAAAGTGAGAGAGTCGAGACCATACAAATGCATGTAGATGTACAAGTTTACTGAGTAATTGGAAGGAATGAAATCCTTTGCTCTGAGTTACAGATCAAACTGGCAATATTAAATTAAATATTGGTCCAGATCATGGGATTATTTCAGACAAATGAAAGGGCTAAAGGAATAAGAAAATATGATTAATATTACAACGAGCAAATCACAGAGAGTTAAGACTATACGGAGGCATGTAGATCTTCCAGTTGAATGTTGCTGCTCTTAAGAGGCACATAGTCGCCAAGGTAAACTTCCAGGTGATCCGACAAAGATGATTTGTCTATGCTCTCATGGTGATAAGATTTGCACACAAAGTAAAACACACTCTGTGTCAACAGCCCCATCAAGTTAACAAAACACAGCAACCCAACAAGAACTGTGCCGTACGCGCCTCTTTCTGCAGTGCCCAGGCCATGGCGGTTCCCGTGAAGGACAGCATACCCAAAAAACCCTCCAATAATTCCGCCGAATATGAGGTAAAGAGTTTCGAGCACCAAGGCGGTGATCCGATTTCCCAAAATGAGATTCCTGCTCTTCCGCATGGCGCCCAGGCCATATTTGTCCTCCAAGGCGGAGATAACGCAGGCAAGGTGCCAGACCATGCTTAGATACACATATCCACAGATGAAGAGGGCGGTTATAAGAATTAGACCAAAAATAAAGAACAGCGAATTCGACTGGTTCACTTCCACCGAGAGTATGAGCAGAAAGAAGATCGATACAAAGGCCGCGTAATAGGCAAAGACCACGAGGAAAAACCAGAGGAAAGTAACCATAAGGCGCTTCCAAACCCTGGGAACAATGCTCATAACCCTCCCGTACGAAATTTCCTTTCCCGTGTACATGGAGGCCACAGTATACACCACTGCCGCCGTGGACAGCAACGAGAAGGCCAAAACGAAGACCACATAGGCCGCAAGAAAGACAAAGAGCTCCGTCCATTCCCGGGTCAATTCCCGCCTAGTCCTCTCTCCGGCCGGACTGCCGGCCTCCATCTGATAAAACATTTCATTCCAACGGATTTCATAGATCAGATATTTGAAGACCAAGTGGTGCCCAAGAATTGCGAAACAAAGGGGCAAAATAAGTGTGAGGGTGAGAGCCCCTAGCAATTTAGCGCAGGAGCGCAGGATCTTGAAAGCCTCTCCAACGATCGCTGCGACGCCGAGGAATTGAAGATCCTCTGGTTCACTATCCATTGCCTTACTCTGCTCTGTACGCCGATATCAAAAATTATTTCTTCTTTCTCTGCCAAATTTTTCGTGCCGCCAAATTAGATGTTATAAAAATTGAAAGGTGGAAAAAATTCCAGGTCTAGCGCAGAGAGTTTGGACTTTCATTCAAACAATGCAGCACAGGGTATTGTAGGTATATACCTACGCGGAGACGCCGTATGTCAGGCGTTCTGGTAACTGGTCAACTCTTTAATCACGTCTCCATGCGGTAATCTTTCCTTTTCACTTGGGAGAACTGATCCAATCCGCTGGAAGAGGGAGGTTATCGGTGAGACATAAATTCCTGCTAACTTAGTGCTGCCGCGTTCTTAATTAGAAAAATTGATGATGATAGTTAACACAGTCTCTCCGAAACCACGGCCAAATAATCAGACCTCCTTAATCCGAGGCTTCTAGAACCTTTATGAAAATACACTGTAATTTCCGCTCAATCTTCAAAAAAATAGCTTGTGTAATTTTTAGTGTGAGCATTTTTTTTGGGCAACTGTTCTCCATTAGGTCTGAATGTCAATAAATTAGTCCTTAATATCAATCTATATCGAAATTATTTGTATGTTGTTTATTTATGGTTTAATTTTTTAATTAAATATATTTATTATTATATTGGTAAGTGTATTTAAGACTGATTATGAGATTTCTATATTGAAACATATTGTTAGAGATTTCTGAGCTAACATTGTTTAATGAGTGTGATCTGTTACGGATGGTGACTTCATCCATCATCAACCATCATCAAGACTATATGGAGTTATATAGGAAAATAATTGAATGTTGGATAGTTGTTAATAATCTTTTCTTTAATAGAGTAATATTTGACAACCATCATCAAGACTATATGGAGTTATATAGGAAAATAATTGAATGTTGGATAGCTGTTAATAATTTTTTCTTTAATAGAGTAATATTTGACCAGTCTTTTGAGAGCAACAATTATTTAAATGTTGGGTTAACGTTCATAGTTGATTTAAGTAAAAGTAATTGATTGAAATAAAAATAATTAAATGATTTTTTATTAATAGAGTAATTTATGACGAGTCTTTAAAATAATTGAATGTTGGATAACTCTCAATAATTTTTTATTTAATATAGTAATATTTGACCAGTTATATGAGAGCAACAATTATTTAACCGTTGGGTAATGGTCATAATTGATTTCACTGAATCATATTGTTAGAGATTTCTGAACTAACAATGTCTAATGAGTGTGATCTGTCATACCGGATAGTGACTCCATCCATCATCAGGGACCACATGGAGACATGGAGCTATATACCCGATGGTGGCTCCATCCCACCATCCATCATCAGGGACCACATGGAGCTATATAGGAAAATAATGAATGTTGGATAATTGTCAATAATTTTTTATTTAATAGAGTAATATTTGACCATCCATCATGGGGGACCACAAGGAGCTATAGAGGAAAATAATTGAATGTTGGATAACTATCGATCACTTTTTATGTAATAGAGTAATAATGGTCATAATTGATTTCACTGAATCATATTGTTAGAGATTTTGGAACTAACATTGTCTAATGAGTGTGATCTGTCATGCCGGATGGTGACTCCATCTATCATGAGGGACCACATGGAGCTATATAGGAAAATAATTAAATGTTGGATAATTGTCAATAATTTTTTATTTAATAGAATAATATTTGACCATCCATCATGGGGGACCACAAGGAGCTATATAGGAAAATAATTGAATGTTGGATAACTATCGATCACTTTTTATGTAATAGAGTAATATTTGACAGTCTTTTGAGAGCAACAATTAAAATAATTGAATGTTGGGCTGTCGATAATTTTTTATTCAATATAGTAATATTTGACCAGTGTTTTTACAACAACAATTATTTAAATGTTAGGCTAACGGTCATAATTGAGTTAAATAAAATAATTGAATGTTGGATAACTGTCAATAATTTTTTATTTAATATAGTAATATTTGACAAGTCTTATGAGAGCAACAATTATTTAAATGTTGGGCTAACTATCATAATTGATTTAAATAAATAACTCAAATTTGGTCAGTTTTTTGAAATTTCCAAAAATTTGAGATTATGAATTTTGAAAAAAAGGAATTAGAAATATTATGAAATTAGTAAGTTTAGAAATAGGATATTCGTTTATTTAATTTCTAATTTAAATAGAGCTTTTAAAGTTTTAATTTAGTTATTATTAAGTGAATACTAGAAAATTAATTTACATGGATATTTTTAATTGTTCCAAGAGGCCTTCTATAGCCTCACTATACTAGAGATATTGTAATGTAATGTGTTGTTTAACATTTTGATTCAGTGAAATTACATAAAAAATCTATCTATCTATTCTATCTATCTATCTATCTATCTATATAATATATTATAATTATATATATATTATATATATATATAATATATATTAGACTCGGTCAATTATATAAAATTAAAATAAAATAAAATAATATTTATTATTTAATTATAATTAACTAGCCTAGATCCATCTTAACTGTGCATCTACCAAAGCATCTAGAGGGTTTAATCTATTTTTCACTCTAAAAAGGTTTTCATTACAAGGAGACTTGATCTCCCTTGACACTGATAATTTGGAGTTAAAGATGGATCTAACTAGTAATAATTAGCAATAGAGATTGAGATTTATCTTGTAGACAATATTTACTTTTCAATCTAATTAAAAAAAATCAGGTGCACTGTTTTTACTTTTATTATATTAATTTTTTATAATTAATAATAATTTTAAATAAATATAATTTAGGTAATTTTTATGATTTTTTTAATCTTGGCAATATGAGATGTATTATAAAGTAAGTTTCTTATGCCTATCATAAATTGTTGTCTACAGGTGTTTACCATCCATTTAATTTATATGGTTGCAAAAAAAAAAAGGTAATGCACAAGAAGTAGAATAGTTCATGATAGTAACACTTTGTCAAAGTATGTGGGTTGGAAATCTCATAGATACAAACAAAAACCAATCATGTGATAGGTTGGTGTAGCTAAGTCAAATGATTTTTACAACTTAAATTTTAACCAATGACTAGTCCCACAAGTTATGGACGAACTAACAAACAAGAAAAATCTAACTATTTTTTAAATAAACATAATCACTAAAAATTATTAAAAATAAAATTATTGAGAGTTTGGAGAGTTAAGCCATCAAAGACTCAAGCCTATACGAAAGAGTGAAGAAGTGTCTATCTCCTATAATGAATTTACTCCTCGAATTTATGGAGCCCCAACAATTCATAAAGTAGGTGCCCCTCTCAGACCTATCGTCACCACCATTAGGGCGCCCACATATGAATTGGCAAAATATGTTGCTAAAACCTTGACCCCTCTTGTTGGTAAGACCAACTCACTCATTAAAGATTCCAACCATTATGTAGAATTCATTAAAAAGGAAAAATTGGATCCTCGTGATAAAATTGTAAGTTTTGATGTTGTCCAACTCTACACAAAGATCCATTTAGAGGAAGTTGTACAGGCCGTAAAAGAGGTCATGGATCCCCAAACTGCAAAACTTGCTGACATATGTCTTTGTTCCACTTTCTTCACCTTCCAACATTAATTATTTGAGAAAACATCTAGAGTAGCTATGAGGTCTTCGCTTTCCCCTATAGTATCCAACCTCTTTATGTAGAAATTTGAAAAGAAAACTCTTAACACTTTCCCGTCGAAGCCTGAATTCTAGATAAGGTTTGTTGATGACACTAATGCAAATTAACCACATGGGGACAAGGACTTAAGTAACTTTCTAGACCACCTCAATAGTATATCCAAAGACATCAAGTTCACAGTGGAAGTTGAAGAAAACAACAATATACAATTCTTAGACATTCTCCTCATTAGAAATGAAGATAGATCTCTTGGACATAAGGTGTTCAGAAATGAAGCACACACTAATAACTACCTACACGCAGACTCAAACCATCACCCAACACAGAATATGGGGGAATTTAGTATTATTTCCACAAGAGCTTTTAGAATATCAGACACCTCTCATGCTAAATAAGAAATTGAATATTTAAGAAAGGTCTTTTCAAACATCGGATAAAAAAAATATGGATGTCATCAAAACCATTAGAAGAGCTAGATCTAGAAACAAAGATAGAAAACCTATAACTAGCACCCAAAGTGCTAATAAAAGAGCTTATCTACCATACATTCAAGGAGTCACAGACAAGTTGGCTAGGGTTCTCAAAAATAAAGATATTGAAACCTCTTTCAATCCTCTGTCAAGAATTAGATGAAGGATGAGATTAGTTAAAGATTTCCCTGATCACCTCCATCATAAGGGTGTTTATAAAGTCATATGTTCATGTGGAAACTGTTATATTGGAGAAATTGGAAGGTCCTTCAAAATTAGACTAAAAGAGTGCGATGCAGACATAAAAAATGGCAGAATTCGATCTTCAGCACTAATGGAGCATTCAACAAAGACTTTTCACCATATCTGCATTGAAGACACTAAGACTATCACCAAAGAACACTATAAGTATATGCGAAAAATGCGTGAAGTGCTTGAAATCATTAAGCATCCTCATACTCTCAATAGAGTTGGGGGTTTGGAAGTAAGCAAAAATTGTATACCCTTACTCTCCCACTCAACTGAATCACATAAACTATTACCTTCCTCATCCCTTTGATCCATTTCCCTCCCATATACCCTCTTTCCATTCCCTCCCACATTATGTACCCTCTTCATTTTTGAACCTCCTTCTCTCGTCACTTCTTTATCCTATTTCTTAGTCCATTCATTATCCACCTTATCAATTAATTCTAAATTCTAATGTACTAGTTTCTTAGTTGTCCACCCTTTCTATCCTTATATTAACATATAATTCCCTTCCATATAATTTTCTTAACACGTTTTTTCCTTTTCATGGTCCCTCTTTCATCCTTTATGTTATGATAAAATTCCTAGATCATTATTATTATCAATATCAATTTTTTTATCAAATTATAATTATTATTAGACCATAAAATTAATAATAATTGCCTTTATTATTATTAGTATTATTAATTAACAACATTATTTATTAATTTTAGCTTTTATAATTTTATTAATAAAATGCGATATAATAATATATTTATTTATATTAATATAATTTTTTAATTTTATTTTTCTGTTTGATATCATTTTCATAAATTATTTATTCTTTCATTATTTAGGTAGTGTTTTTGTTGGTCGGCTCTCTCTTTTCTCTTTTCTTGCGTCCATCCCTTACTTATATCTTTATACCATTCTCTTATTTGTAATTTTTTCGTGATGATGGGTCTTGTTTATAACTTGAAACATCGACTCAAAAATGGATATTATGAATTTCCAATTCTTAAACCCTCAATATAATATAATAAATAATAATTTTTATTATTATTATATTTTAATTTAAAGTTATTATAAATAATAAAATCAACTTCATATTAATTAAAAGTATTTTTAAATAAATTAAATTTAAATTATGTTAATATACTCTAATAGCATAGCACAAGATAGTTTTTATGTTATTTGTTTATGAGTATATCACTTGTCTATAAACTTTTGCTAATATTGCTATATATGTGTCATGTTGCATACATATGTTATTTTATTTTTATTTATAATATTTTATTTCATTATTTATATTATATTTATTAAAATGTTATTTTCAATATGTTTTAAGTTGTGCGATATTGATATGAATATAATTTAACTATATTTTTAATCAGCTTAGATTCATCCTAAATTTGGATCTATTAAACACTAAGAGGGGTCAAATCTCCTGATATACAAACCTCTTTTAAAGTGAAAAGATATTTAGTCCCTCTCAGCGATTGACAAATTTGTGGTTAAGATGGATCTAGGATGGTTTTTTTTTATATATACACATACAACATCTATGCTTGATCTAAAATGGAATAGGTGAATTTTGCTTCTCTTTCAAAAATCAAATGAAACAAAAACTATTAAGACCGTGTTGACACTTTGCAAGCATGAAAATGGGTCTTCATAAGAAACATGTTTTTTTATTGTCCCTTCAAGCATGAATTAGTTCTCATGTGAAAGTTAAACATAATGAACATAACACATATAATTCATGTAGACATAAAGAAGAACAACAAAAAATTTGATGACGGAGTTCACCCCTCCTGGGCTACATCTCTGGGCTTGTCAACATGACTAGACCACTCATATTTCAATATAAAATTGAAGTACATAAAATATGTTGATGATCATGTGGCTATTTCCCTTTTAAGGAAATGTTCCCCTTCAAATAAATCTCACATAAAAACATGACAACCTACAATCACCATGTAAACTACAACAATACAAGGAGTCTTCTGCAAAGACCTCAAACCCCATCTGAAAAAGAGAATACATGCAAAAAGGACATAATCCAAGATTCCCTCATCTTGACATAGAGAGAAATATTTCCAAGAGCTGAACCTGGCAAGTATCAACTACTACAAATAAATTCTGAAGGTGAAGAAACCCCTACAAGGTCTTCCTCATGCTCAACACCCTTACAAAATGCTACTAATCCTTGTTCGATCCATACATCCCTTAGAACCCAACCTGTAAAAAGGTCATCTAGATCTGCTCAAAACATAAAACAAAGGTTAGCAATGGATTCAAAGCATCCAGAAACACCTAGGTAACCTCTTTCTAAGCTCAGATTAGTGAAAAACACAAAAGGTTATGAGCTATAAGCTCATCCATGAACTTGACTGTTAACCACCCTACAATTTTTCCCTTTTGGCTAACGATCCTACAATTCCACCCTGAAAATCACTAATTGAGCAACAATTTTTCCCTTCGTATGCACAATTTGTTGGGCCATTAAATTGTCCTATAACCCCTTGAGAGTGAAAATCATGGCCATATGGCCACATAGGGTTGAGGGCTAGGCCTTAACGCCAGCCGCAGATGGCCTAGCCTTAAATTCTAGGTGAATGGTTACATGGGGTCATGGGTCCATGGGCTGGGCCTTAAAACCCGCCCTACCCATTGGAGCTCCTTTCCTCTTATCGCACGGTCATGTGTGGGTGCATGTGCCCTGGGGTTGGCCCCCTCCAAACACCCACTTGTGGTGATGCACTGAAGGATGTGATTGTGGCTTAAGGATGGGGCTAGGCACTGAGCCCTTGGTTCCCTCTGCTAGTCCTATGGTGTGGGGTGTGGTCATGGGCTAGGGTTTAGCCCTGGCCCCTCCCCCCATATATAATGTGTGCCCATTCAAATTTATGTTGACCACTATGATTAACAAGGACCAAAGAGTGGCACAATGGTAGGTTGTTGGACATGTGGGCATGAGGTATCGTGTTCAAATCCTATGGGGTGTTGTTTGACCTAAACCAATATTGTGTATGACACCGGGGTGCCATGTGGTAGCCCGTGATTGGGCCACATGACATAATTTTATTGGTCCACCAGAAATACCTTAACCAATAAAATTTCACGGCATGACAAGGAACAAAAGCATGACACTTGGTAGCCTGTGATTAGGTCGTACCCTACACAGTCATCCTACTGACTCAGCAATACAGAATCCCAGTCAGCTTTCCAGTCAACTACTCTGCTAAAATTTTAGTTGTTTCTCCAAACAGTCAACACACGATAACTTGAGCATATGGTGTCATACTGAGGTGAAACGAAGGTCGTTGGATTCAAAACGAAAAGCACTTTGATTTGGTACTGGTTTCAACAAGTTCAGGGCACTTTCTTTTACAAGCATAAATTTGATCACCTGATCACATCTTCCCACTAGGAACTTTTGAACTCCAAAAGTTTACTTCTCTAGTTCATATAAAGAGGCTGCAACTCAAGAATACCAAAAAACTCAACCCAAATTACAAAATGTTCAATTGATAATATTGGTCTTGTCTACAAGCACAATCATCTTATAGAACATTGAAAACAAAGATTTGATTCACACAAGTTTCATCTTGAATGCTTGTATTGGTGAACATGTGACAATTTGTAGACAAACTTGAACGACAAACTTTGTACATTCACTAAAAAGTCCTTGAACATGTTGACTTGTAAAAAGCCAATACATACATAAATGAAAAAATATACCTATTGAACATAATGACAATGATGTTCACATTACAATAGGTAATGATAACAAGTATTTACAAACAATTTACAAAACATCATTACAACAAGTCTATCCAAATCTTCTCTTTCCTAGGCTTTTAGGTTATCTTCTTGCAAAAGAAATTTGTTATGTTTGATACCTAGAATTTCATTCATTCTTTTAACCATTACTATACGTTTCTTGCACACAGCTACGCAATGGTTAGAAGCATCAAAAAATGTACAAGGGTACTAATTCCACAAGTATTCAAAATTTCCATGCATTGGAAAACACTCTTGAGAGTTATACATCTCTCTAGAGTTGTAACTTCGACGGTTGTCACAAGGTGGTGACATCTCATGATCATAATTTTGAAGTAACTCAAACCTTTTGGACCATTCGCCAAACTCCCTTCGGTTATATCCAAATTCTTGGTACTTTGGTATTTCCTCAACCATAATTGGATTGGTAATTCCTTGACCATTTTTTCCAAGATCCCCACCTTCATATCCCATCTTAGAGAGAAACCTCATACCTATATTGTTGGTATGCTACTCAAATGTCACAGAAGAGTTATTATGCAAATGAATGGAAGGAGTAGTACTTGAGATACTGATTACCTCTTTAAACCTGTCATGCATCCTTTCTGCTTTTGATGATGACAATGATGGCCAACTTATAGAGGAATCTAACCATCCACTCTTGTCCACTTCCATAGGGTGTGCTTCTTGGATATGCTTGCAAAAATCACATGCATCATCTTCTACATATGGTCCAAAACCACATCTTGAACCATGAGCACATACTGGCTTCATCTTAGAAGTCTCTTTTGCTGGTGCAAGAGTAACACTTTCTATAACTTTCTCATCAAGAACTTGCTGCAACACAAAGTGCATGTTCCTCTTCTCCTCTTCACCTATCTCCAACATCCTTCTCAATTCTATATTCTCCATCTAGAGAGCCAAAATTTTCTCTTCAAGCTCTTGGATATTCCTTTTTCTACAAATCTTTCAACTTGGTCAACTTGCTCTCATACCAAACTGATCTGAAAGTGGAATAGGTGATTTCTACCTCTCTTTCCAAAATCAAATGAAAAAAACTATTAGGACCATGTTGACACTTTGTAAGCATGAAAATGGGGCTTCATAAGAAACATGTTTTTTAGTGTCCCTTCAAGCATGAATTAGTTCTCATGTGCAAGTTAATCATAATGAACATAACACAAATAATTCATGCAGACATAAAGGAGAGAAACAAAAAAATTGATGAAAGATTTCACCCCTCTTGGGTTACATCTCTAGGTCTATCAACATGATTAGACCACTCATATTTCAGTGTAAAATTGAAGTACATAAAGTATGTTGATGACCATGTGGCTATTTCCCTTTTAAGGAAATTTCCTCCTTCAAAGAAATCTCACATGAAAACAACATGACAACCTGCAATCACCATGTAAACTAAAACAATACAAGGAGTCTTCTAAATAGACCCTAGACCTCATCTGAAAAAGAGCATACATGAAAAAAGAAGGACATAATCCAAGCTTCCCTCATCTTGACATAGAGAGAAAAATTTCCAAGAGTTGAACCTTGCAAGTATAAGCTGCTAGAAATGAATTATGAAGGTGAAGAAACCCGTAGAAGGTGTTCTTCATGCTCAACACCCTTAGAAAATACTACCAATCCTTGTTTGATCCATACATCCCTTAGCCTCCAAAATACAAAAATGACATCTAGATGTGCTCAAAAAATAAAATATAGGTCACCAATGGATTCAAAGCATCCAAAGACCCTAGGTATCCTCTTTCTAAGATCAAATTGGTGAAAGACTCAAAAAGGTATGAGCTACAAGCTCATCCATGAACTCAACTATTAACCATCCTACAATTCCGCCCTTTTGGCTAATGATCCTACAATTCCACCCCAAAAATCGCTAAATGAGTGAAAAAATTTCGCAACATAGGTGAAATTTTTTGGACCATTAAATTGTCCTCTTACCCGTTGAGAGAGAAAATCGTGGCCATATGGCCACATAGGGCCGAGGGTTGGGCCTTAATGCCTACCCCTTATGGCCTAGCCCTTAAATTATGGGAAAATAGTTACATGGGGTCATGGGTCCATGGATTGGGCCTTAACTACCCATCAGAGCTCCTTTCCTCTTGGCACACGATCATATGTGGGCACATGTGCCTTGAGGCTAGCCCCCGCTTTATGCCCTGGGGGTTGTCCCCTCCAAAGTCCCGCTTGTGTTCATGTGATATAGCATGTGACTGTGGCTTGGGGCTTAGGCTAGGCCCTAACCCATTGGCTCCCTCCACCAGTCCTTTGGTGTAGGGTGTGGTCATGGGCTAGGGTTTAGCCCTGGATCCTTCCCTCATATACAATGTGCACTCATTCAAATATATGTTGGTAATTATGATTAATAAGGACCAAAGTGTGGCATAGGGTAGGTCGTTGGACTTGTGGGCATGAGGTCTCATGTTCAAATCCTGTCGGGTGTTGTTTGATCCAAACCAATATTTTTCATGACACTGGGGTGCCACCTGGCAGCCTTTGATTGGGTCACGTGGCACCATTTCATTGGTCCACGCAGAAACACCTCAAGCAATCAAATTTCACCACATGCCAATGAACTGGAGGATGACACTTGGAAGTGTGTGATTGGGTCGTAACCTAGATAGTCACCCTACTGACTCAACAATACAAAATCCCAGTCAGATGTATAGTCATTTGGTCTACTCAAAGTTTAGTTGTTTCACCAAATGTTCAGCACGTGATAACTTGAGCATATAATGTCTGATTGAGGTGAAAAAAACATCGTTGGATTCAAAACAACAAGCAATCTGATTTGGTGTTGGTTTGAAAAAGTTCTAGGCACTTTCAATTTACAACATAAATTTGATCATCTAATCAATGTTAGATCCATCTCTCCATATCTCTCTCTCTCTCTCTTCCCTCCCTCTCTACTCTCTCCCTTGCTCATTATCTCTCCTTATCTCTCACAAGCCCTCTCTCTCTTCCTTCCTTTCTCTCCCTTTCTATCCCACCTCCCTCTATCTCTCCTCCCATCTCTCTTGACCCTCAACTATGTCACTATCTACCTCCCTCTCTCCTTCTCTCCCTCCTCCTCTCTCCCCATCCATCTCTGTGCTTCCCTCTCTCTCTTCCCTTTCTCTCACTCTCTCTTTAACAGTCGTGGTAAATTTCATGTAAAAAGTATAAGACCAAGGTCATGGGACATGTATTCCAAGAACAATGATGGGAAAATCATCCTTGTGGGTGTTCATTTTGATTATTATGGCTAAAGAAAAATGGTAAAGGAAATGACAAAGGCTTTGGAAAGGAAAAATGGCATTAATTGGCATTTTATTTATGAAAATAATGGAAATTATGAGAAAAGGAAGGTGAAAGGTCACAGGTTGCATGTGAGCAAGAAAATGAAGGAAAATAATAAAAGATGAAGAAAGTAGAGGCCTCATTCATAAAAATGATTCTGAGGATTAGTTCATGGCTTTTGTTAGTTCAGTTTTGGAGCTCTCTCTCTCTCTCTCTTTCTCTCTCTCTCTCTCTCTCTCTCTCTCTCTCTCTCTATCATGCTCTTGGACACTTAGAGTTTTCTTAGAGCACTTTAGCATTGGATCAAGAAAAGCAAAGAAGGTAAGAGGAAGCAAAGATCAAGCAAGGAAGAGCAAGATCAAGTGGATACAACGAGATTATTGCAGGTATCGAATTGCATGTGTGATTTTCTTGCTACTTTTGGCATGCATGGTTATGCATGTGTGTTCTTGGTTCTCTTACTATCATGGGAATGGGTTTTCCCAAGTGTGGCAATGTTCTTCAGCCTTGCCTTGCCATTTCCGGATAGCCATGGTGTGATGGGTTCTCATGTTTTGGCTGAGCTTGTAGGTTTTAACCCCGTATAGAAATGACCTGCTTATGAATTCTAAATCACAGAAAAATAAACAATGCGGGAGCATAACACATAAAAAACACATATGCACAGAGATTTTCCCTTGGATCCCAAAACCGGGACTACCAGCTTGATTTTTCATTATGTTCCTTTCAATGTTACAATACATATTTATACATGCCGAAGCATCCAATACCATGGATCGAAAA